>JBBYHQ010016949.1:0-10405 GCA_038382645.1 Spergularia azorica | reverse complement strand
TACTTTCTGCAATTTGTAGGTCTTTGCATTCAGTAAGCAAGAGTCATTGGTCTGAACAGCGAAATTGTAAGGGAAAAAGCAATAGATAGGAAGACCCAAATGTAGATTAAAACCTGTCGTAAACTGGAAATCATTAACTACTATATGATCTCCTTTAGGCTTTAGTTCATATGTGGTACTTATGATGGTTTGTAAAAGACTGAAACATCATTATTTGTTCAATTATAGAGATTCTTTGACAAAACTTCTTGCTCCATATTCAATGGTTCTACCTCTTAGAGCAGGATGAGGACAACCTTGTGTGTGTTCGTCTTCCTGATACTTGGTTACAACAAATGTATCTAATCTAATACGGAGTATGTGATTTGAGTGTAATGGCGACTGAGGATTCTTTAGCACAGTTGTGATTTTGTTACAACTTCTCCATGATATGCCAACACTAAAATAGATGACATTCCCATGATGTAATGGGAAAGGGTAACCTTTATTGTAAAATACTAAATAGGAGTAATAATGTAATATGAATGTCATTGCTCTCAGTCTGAAGTTCTTGGTTTCTAGTCTTGTTACAATCCTTTATTCCCTGTTCTTTATGCTATGATCTAGGAGACTAGGAGCATACATAATTTTACACACTAGATTAGAGAAAGAGTGAGCAGCAAGATTGACTGTGTTGCAGTTACAAGATAGTTTCTGGCTATGGTTGTAGCTGGCTGGTGTATGTGATTTTAGAGCGTCATCACAGTTCATCATGACTTCACATTATCAGACTCCTTAAGGCTTGTAGCAGTCGCTGACAAAGCGCGATTTGTAGATAATTCCTGCGAATCTATAGCAGTTGTGGAAGCTGAAAACTTATCGCCAATCTTCTCCTTCTCTTCCTCCTCAGATGGGTTGCCTGTATCTGCATTTCGGCTGGTATCAGTAACTAGAGAGCGTCTCTTTTCATCATCTTCTTTCATCCTCTGGGCGTATATGTGAATGTCAAAACATTCTACACCTTCGGCGCCCAAAACAGATTCAAACTGCTCCATATCAAAAAGTTCCTCCATGATTTTCATGCTGGCGCTGTCAGTTGCATACACAAACTTGATCCTTTCTCGAGTGTCAGCCTCCAGAAAAGGTTTTACCATCTGTAAAACATACATCATCTTTCTTTAAACTTGATCAGGTAACATAAATACAGATGATAGAAACAGAAGGACTAGATATGTTTTTAACAGACCAATCATATATGTCTCAAAAAGAAACAGATGAATGATGAATCCTATATCAGAACTGGGATGTGGACTTTTGGCAGAACTGTCGAAAATAAGGCCGAAAATTATTCTGGTGAGCTAATAACATTGCAGGATGACCTACTTTTACAACTACCACCAAATTTGTGTCAAGATGTTTGTCAGGGACTGACAGTGAGACTGCAGGATTTGGTGATTATCAGGCGTAGGGATTGGTGGGACTTGGGAGGAAAATTCATACTTCAAACTCGAACATGGGTATGGACACTTAACCCTGTGCCAGAAATATGATATTTTTCACCTAGGAATAGCCGAATCCAACACCCAAACACGAACCCAACCCCATGTCAGATACTTGCAGACATGGTTTTAGTAACGAAACCTATAACTTGAGAGACAGTGCCACAAAACAGGAAGGGATAGTGTTACCTTATAAAATTGTTCAAAGATCCAAGGAGGGTTATACAGGACAGCAACACCAAGCCTGCCTGGATAATAATTTTGTATTATATGGGCTAATTCCTTTGTCACCTTCATTGATATGTTTGACAGCTTGAAATTCAAAAAATCGACCAACCAAATCATCTGCTCCTGATCAGGTGGCAAGTATAGCATAGCATTTTCAAAGCTATATACCAAGTTTTTTATTTGTCCTGGTACATTGCTGGAATTCTGCATCAAAAACACCAGAAATCAGATTTCTTGATAAACTTCTGAATGGAAGAGCGCGAAAGGAGCATTGTATAGCATTCACAGTAAGACCAGAATCGCGCTGAAGGGTTGAAGCCATATTTAGCATGTTTAGAAAGCATCAGGGAGGAAGATCATGGGACAGAACTTCGAAGGAACATAGATCTTTCATTTTGTCCAAGAATCATCTGGATCTAAACCATGCTGCCGTTTTCGGAAAAGAAGAAATATTATAAGCACCTGACGACAGGGATGCATGACTAGAACTGGTCTCCCTCTCTTGTCAACAGAAGTGGGTCTGTACACCTTCCCTGTCTCTGCTTCAGAAGCGACATCTTCCTGCAACAATGGAACGCATTTGCAACTGTAAGAAACAGTCATGTCCACGCATTTTGGCCAGATATAGTCATGTCCAGCTAAAAATTGAATGAAAGAAAGAGAAAAACAACAGACATACCCAACGAATCTCTTCAGGCTTGTACTCTGACAGCCATTTCAGACTTTCTCTCAACATCTTAGTAGCCTTCTGAACATTCCAATTCTGCGCGTGGAGGTATCTCGCAATAGATGCATCAGAACAGTATCTGCACAGCTTCTCTGGCAGTGGACTTACAGCAGATCTCACTTCATCAATCTGCAGACAATCCAACAACTTAAGGCTGACCTCACCAGCAGGTGCTCTCAGACCTGTTCAATCAAATGGATAAAATTCACAGCAGGACAATGCTGATATGTATGTACCTTCTGCTGCTATTCCTGCGCCTGAGATTTTTCCTGGTTTGCGGCCGAGTTCTTCAAGTCCGAACCCATTGCTGTCAACAGCTGACGGAATTAGACAAGAATGGTTGTGGTTCTGAATTCTGATCATTCTTCCTCATTTTGATCACATATTATTCTGATTTATGGGGTTCTGAACCAAATCAACAGCTCATGTTTCTATAATTTATTTATTTTAATCTGAACCACTCAAAATCATGCCACGGTTAATACGCAACTCAGCACCACCAAATCATGTCTGACTGACTGACCATAAAGGTTTTGATAAAAACCATGAATCAGTAACATGATTTAATCATTATAACCATGAATCAGTAACATATAATCAAAACCGCGAAAAGTATCAAGTTTTAATCATTCAATTACACCAAAAAAGAAAAACAAATCATATTACTCTACATAACCAGGCCCCCCTCATGAAAGTGTATACACATTTACACAACAAAAAAAAAATGAGACATACATGGCCGGGACAACCTTACACCAACTAACATACGAAAAATCGAGATAAACGATAAAAGCTAGGATCTTTAGAATAAGAAGCAAAACCTTGTTCAGTATGCTGTTGAAGTGCTGATCAGACTACCACACAGTAAGTCAGTGACATATAGCTACAAACTTCAATTGCGGAAAGAATTGTATTGGTTCGGTATTAAAGGCTACACATACACGACGTATATTAATCACGAACATCACAATATAATGTTACACTCATGGGCCAAGAGGACTGAAAGGTGAAGGTATAAAGTAGAAAGCAAGTATGATTGGTACACAACTACACATGCCTGGTTTGAGGCCTGAGGAAGGGTAGCTGGTTATAACTGATGGTCCTCCCTGTTGTGACTTTGCCTATCATCATTCGCCACGTGCCAAATTCCAAAATTTCTTTTCGAGTTAGTTGGTGTTAGTTATTCCAGCTTGGATAACTTATTTTTAAAAGCTAAAGCGGACTTTACGGGACTAGATACGCCTCAACGTTAGCCACTCCCCGCTTTGCTGACCAGACTCTTGGATCCAGATCGGATACTTAAGTAGTAACACATGATTGATTGAAGTCATGGTTTGGTGATTGGTGTCACGTTTTACTGTCGGAAATATTGAAAAGGTTGACAAATATGAACGTATAATCAGTGTTTGACAACTTTGCTAATCAAGGAAAGTAAAAAGAAAGTTAGATAATAATAGATCTGGATCCTCTGGAGTTATTTTTCCTGGAGTTCCATATAGTTTACTTGAAATGGAAATATTACTCTATCATGTAGTGTTTTTCCTTATTTAAAAGAAGACATTCATAAATTTATTTTTCCATTTCAAGTAAACTCCAGGGAACTCTAGGAAAAATAACTCCAGAGGATCTTGATCCGATAATAATCAATGGAAAAGTCTTGACTTCACAAGTTAGTTCGAGAAATTAATTAAGACGACAGCTACAACAGTACTACGACATCAATATTTCCTCTTAGGCCCTGTGCGATTCAACTTATTCAACAATGTTTTCAAATCAAATCAGATTTATTCAAATCAAATTAAATCAGATCAGTTTTATTCAAATCAAATCAAATCAGATCAGAATTATACAAATAACAATCAATAAATGTAGCCTATTTTTAGTTATTAATTCGTCTAGTTGTCGTTAATTTATCAGTTAATTCAGTTCAGATCAAATCAAATCAAATTTATTCAAATCAAATCAAATCAGATCAGTTCAAATCAAATCAGATCAGAAAAATGCAGTCCAATCGCACATGGCCTTAGTCTCTTACCTAAACGGATGTTTTAATATAGAAAAAAATAACACAAATTATCAGAGCCAGAATATACATATAACGTTATCTCAATACAAAAGACCTACCACTCCGTCCCAATTTAAACTTCCCATGTAATTTGAAATCCTCTCACATAATACTATTCCATGGGTAGTTTAATTTGGGACGGAGTGGTACTTGACGAGACTGAAGGGTCGGACATATTCACATAGAGAGACCATTTGCGAAAGAGGAGAGAGAAAGGAAGACGATACCTTGGCAAACTGTTCCCGGTAGGGCGGTAGGGTTAGACAACGATCACTTATTGCTCCGGTATGAGAAGGTAGCAACAGCTTTGGAGCAGGGAAAATGTTGGACGTCCTTGTAGAACATGTGAAAATGTGGTGGTGTGTCTAACACGCAAATGCTGTAGAAAATGTCATGTTCATCATTAAATGATTCATCCTAGATCAGTTGTACTTGATTTACATGATAATTCAATGCCGTGCGCCCGCAGTAAAGAGTCACGAAAAGAAATAGTGCATCGGGATTCGGGATCCTATTGCGAATAAAAAATTTCGAGTGGGGGGTCAAATTTGTATATACAAAAGTTAAAATCTATTACCGACTAAACATAAAGAATCTCCTTGTGTTACGTTGCTTAGATCAACTTGCTTCATTCCTGGTTTATAGAGCTTCCTAACATCGCTTGTTTCCCTGGAGAAACTTCGACAGTGATATCATCGCTCTCTCAAAGTTCAAACTAAACATTAACAATTCAATGAATACAAACTATGGATGCGATCATGCGACTTGCCAGGAAAAATTAATTACATTTCAGAAATTCAGAGTCAACATTTGAAAGAAAAGGAAGTCTTCCAGTGAAGATTACCTTTGATCTATCAGATGATAATACCCAAGTAATTGTGACATCTCATAAGACTGTAAATAAAAGCACAACATTAAGGTGCTACATGGATGTCATCTCTATCTTGTCCTTGAAGATTGCCTTGTGGTCAAGGACACGTAGCTCTACCACTTGTGCACACTTCATGCTTCCGTCTTTTCCCTCGTTCTCACTTTGTTGTTTGTACAATGGGAACTAGGTGAGGAGAGACGGCAGGGAGAGAGATCACCGGAACCTTCTGAATGTGTCCCGAACCATAAACCCAACATCTTGTGTTTCAAGGCCTTTGCCACCAGAATCTCTGAAGTTATATCTCAAGGAGAAAACTTGAATATACAAAGCTACTCTACAGCATTTGTCATTTGAAGAAGGTTTATCTCAGGAAGAGTTCTACA
Source organism: Spergularia azorica (assembly GCA_038382645.1). Taxonomy (NCBI): domain Eukaryota; kingdom Viridiplantae; phylum Streptophyta; class Magnoliopsida; order Caryophyllales; family Caryophyllaceae; genus Spergularia; species Spergularia azorica. The sequence continues at coordinate 4,653 of JBBYHQ010016949.1, read as the reverse complement.
TTGTCAGTTTAACAGAATGTAACCGAGAGAGTTGTCAGATTAGCTGCCTAGCTAGTGCATCTGATGATGGTTTACCCTGATAGTTAATTATGCTTTGACAGCACCAGGGTCGGAGAGGCTCATGGCAGTCACTGACAAACTGATGTCTGGCGGAAAGCCCAGGGTCTCCGAGTCTCCTGTAGGCGACAAAGATGTACTCAGTTCATCACTCTCCTCCTCGGATGGATCATCTTTATCTGACAATGAGATGACCCTCGTTAGACCATTGCTACAGGTGGAAGCAAATGGATCAAGTCCTTTGTCCCACAATGAGCGCCTTTTTTCGTCATCCTCTTTCATTCTCAGGGCATATTGATGAATGTCAAAAGTTTCTGCACTTTTGCCACCGAAAGCAGATTCAAGCTGGTTCAAGTCAAATAGCTCCTCCATTATCTTCATGCTGATGGGGTCATCAGCATAGACAAACTTGACCTTGTTCCTAGTCTTCGGCTCTAGGAAGGGTTTTACCACCTGGGAAAAGGTAGCTTTCTCTAAGCTCAGTTACGGATGCTGATCATGATATAGGATAAGAAGCAGACATGTACAATATGTCACGCACGATCTCATGCACAGAGCAAAGCATGCATATTTTGACAGACCAAGCACAAAACAGTTCAGTATAGTAATAGTTTCTGAGGAAATCACTTTTACAACCAATTTCTATTCACAAAAAGGCAAGGATAAAGAAAAGAAAGGTTATTTTAGAGTAGACATATGGTTAATATATGGCACTGTTTCTACTTTCAATATGATTTGAATCACAAACAAATAAAACCTATTATCAAAGTTTCACCTACAAAGATTGCACCGATACGCAAAAAGTCTTTTGACTCTTTTCTATATACTCACATTGTCGACAAGTTCTACAAAAATGTTAGTTCATAAAGGAAAGGTTAAACTGAAGATGCGCAAGTTAAATAAGCTAGCATAGTAAAGACGAGAAGTGTACCGTATAGAATTGTTCAAACATCCTTGGTGGGTTATACATGATAGCAACTCCCAGTCTCTCTGGATAATGGTTTTGTAATACATGGGCTGTATCCTTAGTCGACTTGATGGATATATTTGACAAACTAAAATTCCAGAAATCAACCAGCCAGACCATCTGTTCCTGATTAGGAGGCAAGTTAAGGATAGCATTTTCCATGCAATACACGAAGTATTTGATTTGTCCTGCCACAGAGTTGGAATTCTGCATCAAGAGCAACAGATACCAACGGTCAGAAGAATATACAATGAATGATAGTATGATACAGTTGACCATATCTTAAATGGAAGTGATGAAGGTGAGAACCACAGTGGAACGTCACTATGAAAGGAAATCTGCTTCGTAACGTGTGAAGTCAAAGGAGAATTTCAGAACCTAAGAATCTAAAATAGCTCTAAATATGCGAAAATCATGGAGATTGAGAGAAATATAACAAGGACAATAAAATGACTAAGCATCAAGAGGAAATAAACCATATCGCAAATCATGAGGATAAAATTCACATTACTCGTACTAAACTTTTGTCAGTTGAAAAGCTAAACATTGCCTAAACATGAAACCAAATTCATTTTCATCCTAAAACGCAACAGAAAGGCAGCCATGAGATACACAATATTTTGCTCAAACTCTACGGTTTTGCTCAAGATGCAATTCTCGACACAATTTACATTTTGGGTCATTCAGAAATAGGAATTCTCGACGATCCCTCCACCCTCTTTTAGCTTACCATAGGCAGGTGATGTGCAAGTGTACAACACTCTAAAGACATTTGACACTTCGGTTTAGGCTAAAACTTAAATTTCTACTTAGCCAAGTTCCCAAGTCCAACTGTCCAACACAACACATACGATACATGCACGATTCACCTCTATTTTCCTCCTATGACAACATGAAAATGAATACATTTTTTCTAAAATGCACTTAGCTCATAGTTAGCATTATACAATGCAGCGACAAGATTAGATCAAACATATATCATTCTCTGCAGATTTTGTAGCAAGATAGTTTCTTAGAACTAATGACTCCTTGGGCAAGGTATACCAAGAACTCACACTAGAGTCCTCTTTATTTTCCAATTGCAGGTTATAAGGTTTCGACTCTCGTTTTCTTTTCCTTCTTGAAAGTTCAGACACGGACTTTGCAGGATTACCTGACAGGAGGGGCGCATGACCAGAACTGGTCTTCCTTTCTTGTCGACAGAAGTCGACCTGTATATTTTCCCTGTTTCTGCTTCAGAAGCAACGTCTTCCTACATCATTGGAAACATACAAATTTGAACAAGTATCTTAAGAAAGCCCTTGAAATTTCAATAAGTTTGCGACATTTCCCAAGGTATATAGCACGTGAAACACATACCCAACATATATCTTGAGTTTTATACTCAGATCTCCATTTCAAAGTTTCTTTCAACATCTTAGTAGCTTTCTTAACATTCCAATTTCGCGCCCGCAGGTACCTTGCAATTGATGCATCAGAAGAGAAACTTGACAACTTCTCTGACAGTGGACCTATAGATGCTCGAACCTCAGCAATCTGCAAAGCCTCTACATACTTTAACGCCCATACAACCCCGCACCAAGACTAGTGCAATGAGAATGGGTGAAATACAAACAAAAGGATGAGAGTAAGAGTACCTTCTTCTGCCTTTCGTCAGGGTTTGAAGTTTTTTCTCCATTTGAAGCAGATTTCTTCAGCTCTGTACTCATTTCTCTACAAAGTTTCCTAACAATTCAACAAAATTGGATGTAAATGCCATCATTCTACTGCCTTCCCTGTGTAGCCAGATACTCTAATATGCTTGACTGACTTAGAGGTCTACATAATCTGATTCTATCAATTTGCAGCCCGACGAGCATGCGCATGAGGCATGACATGAAGAATCTGTCAAAGATTCAACACTAGCCTAAATTTACTTTTAGCAGGATAGTGTTGTGACATATATGATCTAGCAATGGTGCTCACAAAAATTTTATTATGTTTGTATTCACTATTCAGTGTTCAACGAGGGTGATCACGATCCAACGGGACAACAAAAAGAGGTTAAGTAACAGTAAGGACATGGTGCCCCCAATCTTCCTCCAGTAGCTCAAATGAACTAATGTCGAAAATATCAATTGATTACATGAAAGAAGGCAAATTGAACTGTAAGTTCAAGTATCGCAACATCAATCAGTCGTGCTCAATTAAAGAACACAGCTTATTCATTGACATCCCCTTTCAAGAATCGACTTCAATGAGTACAGATTGACTGCAGAAACATCATTCCTTACGATTCACTCAAATGAGTATGACTACAACGACAACATTATCCCACTGTCTCAAAAGGCTACCGCCTATGGCGAGTAAAGGCTGGGAAGGTCAGAACAACCTCTACATTTGTCCGAAATTGAAAACCCTCGACAAGACTACTCAACTCTACAGCCTTGGTCAAAAACAGTACACCATTTCATACTTTTGTGATCAATAAGGTTCGACACCTCACATTTCTACGACCACTTAGGCAAAAAGGCAATATCACAAAACCATCAATTTCGACAAGGTTCCATCTTAAAATTAATCGTACAATAGAAGGAAACACTGCTAGGCTAGTATTGATAACCTTATCCACTTAATTACTAGATTTTTCGACACGAAACACAAGAGATAGAACTGACCCACAAAATCATATCAAAGGTTGACCAACAAATCAATGAAATTCCCACAATCAATCAATCATGGTCCAATCAAAATAATGTCTTGACCCTTAAAATTAAAAATACATACAACAGTGACACATACAATTGAAACCCCAGCTAAAAACCCAGTTCAAATTCATATAAAGGGCACCCATTAAACATTCCAAACAACCCAAAATCATGATCAGAGATAATCATAAACTATATAATCAACACAAAATTATTAATTAACAAAAAAAAAAAAAAAAAAACAGTTCAAATTCATAAAAAGGGCACCCATGAAACAGTCCAAACAATCAAGAATGATGATCAAACATACTTTTCATATAATGGAGAAAAATTTAATACTAAATAATCAACACAAAATTATGAATTTTATTCCAAAAAAAAAAAAGAGTAATAGAGAGAAAGCTGACCTTTTGAAAATGTTGAGCAAAATATCAGCAACACAACACTAAAAAATGACAAAGAGAGGGTGTTTGAACTATATGAACAGATGAAGAGTTGGTGAGGGGGAAACAATATAAACATTTGGGTCAAGGAAATGACAAGTCTGAGATAAAATCAAAAATGATCATGTGATTTTTAACATAATGTTTTTATTATATGGTACCTAATAAATATTAATAATAAATACGGAGTATTGTTATTTGTTGGAGAAAATTATGAATTAAGGACACATAGAATATGTGATGATGTTTTGTATTAGTGTGAGTTGGAGTGGATCGTTTGATTTTTTCTAAAGTGTTGGATTGTCATTCGTCTTTCTCGCGCCTTTTTTCATGGGTCAACTTTTTCTGTTTGCAACTTTGCTCATTGCACCTTTCCGATTACTATCTTATCCTACTAGCTCATGGCACGGGGTTCTTAAATCTTTATGTGAAATAGTTCTAATAGTGTAATGGAATATACTCCCTCATTCTAGGAATATGTGACATTTTTTTTTTGAGG
>JBBYHQ010016888.1:0-10413 GCA_038382645.1 Spergularia azorica | reverse complement strand
CTTATTGGCTCGTACGCATTTTTCGTGCTATCAGGCACCATTGGCTTCTATGCCTGCTTTGGTTTTACGCGACTCGTATACTCATCCTTGAAGAATGACTGAAAATATCAATATTACTATGTAGTTTTAAATATGGGCGGTGTTAGCTTTTTAGAGTTTTGAAGAGCTATTAAAGCACATAAATGTGCCCCAGCCGGACCTATAATAAGGAGTCCACTACTTTACGATCCGAATTAAAGGATATTTCAACCCGAAATCAATTGACAATGAGATGAAAAAAACGTGATTGGTCGAGCTGTAGCTTTGTAGCTTGCTAGACTTCCTGTCCAATGTTTCTATGATAGTGTAAGAACTTCCTACTTTATATCAAGATGAAAGAAAAATAAATAGACTTGCAAAAGGAAGAAAAAAACAACCTCACACATGCAAAGAAAGAGGTTTCCACATAATATTTTTATTATTATTCTCTACTTTGTTTCACTATACGGGATGGTTATAACTAAGAAATTACAAGTTGGTAGATAGTCGCGAAACAAATAAATCATGCCTCGTGTCCGACCTCTCCCCATTTAACAGACACTGTCATATAATAATTAGGTTTGTTGATCCTACGACAACTGTCACAAAAAGGCCTAAATACCATGGCTTCTTCTTTGACGGTCTCCAAATGGCTTATTCTGTGCTCGACATTCCCCATACTCGCTTTAGTATCAAAAGTACCAACACTAGCTTCTTCACCAATCTTCGTGTCAAGAAAATCCACCTGCAAGTCCATATCAACAATAAGGGCAGAATTCGTAGGAACAGAGACCACAGATTTAGACAGCTTCAGAGGGGAAGCGGATCCCATGTCGATGCATCGAGTCATTTGCTCTTCATCTTCTCTAGGCTTAGCAAAGAGCGTTATTTGGTAGAATTCTTTCTCAAACGGTTCTAATTCATCGAAACATTCGAGACGACCAACAATCTTGCCCCAAACGCCAGTTGAAAAACTAGTACTTGTTTTGGTCGTGAATGAGACACACACTTTAGTTGCTATGGCTTCTTCGAAGATGGAATAATACACTGTTGCAAAGTAGCCGTTTTCACCTCGAATAACCGAGCAAATGTTGTGATTGTACCACTTAATAGGATTGGCATCCATGAGTACGCTATTCCACATCATCTTCCCTCCTTTGCTTACAATACGATCATCGTCATCCTTGAGGTCTATTTCCATGTTGAAAAAATAACCATCAAGACCATGGCAAGGCTCATTTAGCGATATAAATCTGTTATTTGGAGATAATTTTTCGGCCGCATCCTTTTCTCTGTTGAACATAAACAACTTATGCCAAGCATCTTCGATTTCTATAGTTCCATGGATACGCAAAACATTGTCGTTGTTAGGGCCGATAAAAACTGAATATACCTCCACCATCCTTACCCCTTTGATCGTCACGTCCAAATTTTTATCATCACCCTCTGAATAGGATAATTGTGTAGCAGAAGACTCTTCATCTTCGTCTGTGCTAGCTTTAGTCTCATCTTCGGAAATCTCCTCCTCATCCCAAATAGTGCTCTCTTCATCCTCGGATGCTTCTTCGTTATCCTCGGGGGGAATCCATTTGAAAACGCGAACCGGGATTGACGGCAACAAAGCTAGGACACGCGCGTTATGCCAATGCATTCGTACTTCCAAATGACAATGTTGTAACCAATTATTATTGACCTGCACACCTTCCTCATCCATGGATGGTGCTTGTAGAATTCGGAACTTAACATTCTCGGTGTACGGGGCAGCATCATGAGAGATTGTGACAAGGTTGTCCTTGGTAGATTTATCCCATATGCGCGCTTCAATTTTAAGGGAAGAATAAGCAGGAACACCCATCTTCGATTTCGACAGCGTAATAGGAGCATCAAAATTCACCTTTAACGACTCATCATCATCATCATCAACTCGATTGTCGAAGAGTACACTTGAATGCTCTTTCAACACATCATTACAAGGAAATCCATCAGAGTCGCCATAACGTGCGACAATCGTTGCACAAATGTCGTCATTATGATCCGAAAAGTGGCGGCTTTGATCATGATCAGCTACTTTGCTAATGAGCTTGACCTCTTCTACGATGGCAATAACAGCAGCCTGAAATGTAGTGTACCGCACAGTAGCATAACCATCTTCCCCTTTTGCTTGCACTGATTTTATTTTCTCGAAATCACGAGTCGTCATAGTGTCATATAAAGAGATGGTGTCATCGGCAAGTTTACGCAAACCGTCCGTTAGACACACTCGGATCTTGTAACCTGTATGAGGTATAACAGGGATATAATCGGGGCCATTAATCGAAATAAAGTCTCCAGAAATAACCGTGTCAGGACAATCCTCGTTTCGGCTGTAAATATCAACAACATGGTTGTTATCTTTATCAACGATTGTAATCGAACCCCAAATTTTACAAGTACGACAACCTTGATTATTATAATTGGATACGTAGCTTGTAGTACTTGCGTCGTTAAAGACTACGTTGATAGACAAAACGTCTAAAAGCGGTGTCGCTAATATATGACGACCATGATTAACAGTTTCAAAAGAATGAATTGTTTGCACGCTATTCTTCCCATCCATTGCGTAAAACTGAAGTTTCAAACGAATACTCAAGTTTCTGGGAGATGAAGACTGAAATTTTATGGTAGATAACAAATCCAACCCCGAACAGCGTATTTATATTGGAGGTTTACACGTACGGCGTAAGTTTTATGGTAGGGAAAAGTCAGATTAATTATGGAAAGGAGTAATCAAGCGATTTTTTTTTTCTCAACATTAAGATAATGCTAGAGGTCTACGGTAAGTGTCTACAATCAACAATATAATTTTACTACACTATCAAAGTTTTACTACTCATACGATTAATTTTACTATCTGAATTTTTCATTACAATTAATTTTAATACTCTGATCTGATCTCAATTTTACTACTACTAACTCAATTTTACATTGTAAACAAATTAATTGTATCTACGCTGTATACCTCTAGCAACTTGCTATTTGGTAAGGCGTGTCACTTGGTTCAGACCGACTCCGGAAAACCAGTAATTTATTGGTAAGGATGAGACAGTTTTAAAATAGGAGATGAGAAATGTTTGGGTTATAAGATAGGACTATAGTAACTGAAGTCAATATCTAATAACGAACTATTAACCAATCTGTAACAAACTTTTAACCGTTTCTAACTGCATTTCCGGCCGATTTTACAATTAGTAGAAAAATTAAAAATTGTAAAAGCATATTTAGTGGTAAACTACAACCCTTTTAGTTTTGTATTGCCACCTAAAAATTACAATCATTGTAGTTTAGAATATAACCCAACTTAGGCCCTGTTTGATATGACTTATTCTCAGATGAATTCAAATCAGTTCAGAATAATTCAAATTAGATCAGATCAGATCATAGTCATTCAAATCAGATCAGAGTCATTCAAATCAGATCAGAGTCATTCAAATCAGATCAGATCAGATCAGAAATGTTCAAATAACTATCTATGTATTTGGTCCATAATTGATACTAATTCAATGAAATTCAATCAAATTTTCAACCAATTCAGATCAAATCAGTTCAGGGTCATTCAAATCAGATCAAATCAGATCAGATTCATTTAGATAAGATCAGAATCATTTAGATCAGATCAGTTCAGTTCAGAAAGATGCAGTCCTATCAAACAGAGTCTTAACTATAATTATAAATTTTTGACCAATCATGTTTTTTTTTTAATTCCAAGCTAGGTAGCTTGTGGGAGCAACGTAGCCCAACAAATTACAAGCCAAGAAATAAATCCAATGGTACAAGCTGCTGATGTAAGTAGTTTGACAAGCAAAACTACAACTCTTTTTCACCATTGGAGTTGCTCTAATATTATTTTCTTTTGACAGGCTGTAATTTGTAACAACCCAGTACATTATAATGTTTTTAACAACCTTTAACTGATTCCTTCATCAGTAAATTGAAGCAAGGGCGTGGGGGAGGCTGGGCGAGCTGGGCCCATGCCCATGGCCCTATTTTCTTATGTCTAAATATATACAATTTGTTCCATCTAAATATCAGTTAACTTAGGTTGTCTCAGTGGTATGTTTGATGATAGAGTAGTAGTTAGAGGTTTGGGGTTCGAGTAGTTTTTGTACGGTTTTTTCTCACTTTTATTTATTTATTTATTATTCTTTTTCCATAACTCTTAGTTTTAGGTTTTTTTTCCCACTATTTAGCTATGTTACCAATTTTTTTAGGGGCCCCAATTTTAGAGTTTCACGCTTGTTACCACTTATAGGGGCCCCAACCTTTGAGTTTCGCCCAGGGCCCCCATTTTTTACCACACGACCCTCAGTTGAAGCTAACATCCCATATCCAGATGCGAGAGAGCCATATCGCAATCAGACCTAAATGTCAGGTCAGCTAGTAGACACTGTTACACACTTTTTCATATCAAAACTTGTTATTGGGTTTTTTCACTTAAAACTAAAAGAACTCCCAATTTATTAGAAATTTTTCACTAATTAATAAAAACCTCTCCGATAACGTTTGGAAACAAAATTAAAATTTGTAATTGTTTCAATTCCATCATTTAAAAATGCGGGATTCAAATATATATTCAATGTTTGAGGGAATGTGGGATTTCATCTCACAATCCAAACACCCTTATTCATTTCACTAATACCTTCCTTAAGAAGCCGACAATTTCCACTTGCCAATCCTACGGCATCAGTATATGTTTGCGAAATAAACTCCCGAGTCAACGTGGAGGAAAACTCCACAACTATATAAACAGAAAAAGTCCCTACCCTCCCTCACATTAGTCACTCACTCATCAAATAAACAAGAAACAAAAAAGAAGAAGCGTAATGAGGAAGAGATGTGTAGCCCGCCCATTTTTCACACCAAATTCAATTCATTTTCTCTGAATTCTTTCGTTATAATCTCGTTTCTTATCATCTAAAGGTAACAAACAAACACATTAATTCTTCAACTTTATATTATACTCTGTTTAGCATTACCCTGTTTTTTCCGCCATTTTCTTGAAATTGTTTCGTGGGTTCTTGAATTTTAACTCTAAAATGGTGAAAATACGAATACATCCTTGTTTATATGTGTTATTATTAAGTGGGTATTTATTACTTATAGATTTTTAGTGTGTTTGATCATATGGGATTCTTGAATTTATGCATGAATATGTAAACAAACCCATGTTTTAACCCGCCCAAATTCGAGGGTTTTTCTGTTTAGTTATATGAAAATTTGAGTTTAAATTATGAAAATCCGATTAAATTCTTGTTTTGAAGTGTTTATATTATTAGAACATGGCAATCTGTATGAATTGAATGTATTATTGAGCTTAAACATTACAACCCAAGGGAAGTTACCTAATACAAAAGATATCCTAGCTATTTTATGATGTGGGTTTGTATGAATTTTCGGTATGAAAACCCCTGATAAAAACCCACTCAAATTCTGTGGGTTTTATAAATTAATTACATGGAGTTATGAGTTTAATTCATAATTGTTGATGATACCCTTTTGATAATTTTTAATTGTAATTTTTAATAAACAGTCGATGGAAATCAATGTTAAAGATCTCCCCAAGCTGCCCGAGCTCATCTTTTATACATTTACGGAACCCATTGTACCGCACTACGAAGGGGTGATCAAGTCGATAAGAGACTTGTGCTCGGACTGCGGAGCGATCTTTGGAGGTAGGCCAACGACGTACTGGGACCCCCTTGTGCCTGTCTTCACCCTCAAGGTGAGAGGCAAAGTTGGAAGGCAATGGTATGGATGTACACTGGTCTTTGCAAAAGTAGACATCTATGTTTTCGCATATGGTGTGCTGGTTGATGGGACGATCCAATATATCAATCTAGGAGATTACCCGTATCAGTTGGTAGGAGACAATGCATCATCGTCGTACATTTCTGTGAGTTACGGCAACATACCAGGCGAGATAGGTTTGGAAGCTATCGCCAATGCGGCTAGAAACATCTATTTGGGAATCGATGTCGCACATTCCCTCGAAGTCTTGTATATTCATTTTCCAGAAGCGGCAAGATTGACCCCTGTTTACGAAGATATATTGAAGTCCCTGAAGTCGAGGAAAAACAAGGCCTTTCAACGATCTGCTATGATCAAAGTTTGGGGCAAAGCCTCTGACTTTTGCATTGGACAGGTGTTGGGGGAGGATGTGAAGCCGCCTCCAGTGCTGGTGAGTGATGAAGACGATACTTTTGACAAAGTGAGAAAAGAAGTCATAGCAGTCCTAAAAAAAGAGAACAACAACGCTAGTCAGAACAGGAGGGCAAAATTATGGGATTCTTTGAAACCCAAATACCGGAGATTGGTGGGTAAGCCAATGTCCGTGAAACTGCCCAGGAAATTCCGGCACCCTCATTCAATATCCCGGGAAGATATGAAAACTCTCCGTAGAAATTTCTGGGCCGAGAGGCTAAGAGCCGCTTTCTCCCTTCGTCAACGAGGTAAGTGTTAAGGAAAAGCTTGATTTCATTGATACAAAGTGTTGATGGTGAGGATTCTAAGCCTAGAGTTTTGAATTACATAGACACTAACTTACATTCTTCTGTGCAGATATATGGACCAGTTTAAAACCGGCGGCAACGACCAGCAATCTACGGGAAAAACAATTGATTCTCGACAACACCGACGTGACCCTAATGAACTCCGATCTGACAGCGTGTTTCGACGACAATGGCTACGAGTACAAAATACCTCGGATTGTTCTGTCAACTCCAAACAATTTGGCATCGACACAAAATTGACACAAAGTGTTGTTGGTACTAGTGTCCTAACAGATGTAGAGTTGTATGATAGTAAAACTTTCTTTTCAAAGAAATTGTCGCATTTAAAGTTGAACAAATCACTGGCAGGTAATTGTATAAGGCCAGTTATTTGCTGTCAGAGTTATGAACAACAATCTCAAAGAAACTGTTGTTCACTTGTACCATACTACCATCCCTAGCCCAGGAGCTTTACAAAAACTACTGTATAGACTTTTCTAGAAATACAGAAGACTGATTCAAGTGCAAAATCTTATTCAGTGTTTTCTCTTTTTTCGTGATCTTTCTTCAATATGCACATTTCTGATTGTGGAAGCTGACAAATTAACCTCTGCACATGCTCAGCTACCTTATGCATTCCTTTTTGTCAGTCCAAAAACAGCAGGATTTTCAGTGTACTAATGTCACACTTGCAATCTATCTGCCAATTTGCCCTGTTTCCAACCTTGACTCCCTGAACTGTTGCAGTTCAATATGCAGGAAACGCTGGCGTGCAAATTAGTCTGTCGTATGACTCTAGATGCTAACTCATCAATGGTTCTCAAGGAGAAAATACATGAAGAATACCAACATGTGTACACTCTGGCATGTTTTTTTTTTCAGTTACAGTTACCTGCGTAATATTCTTTGTCAGGGTCATGGGTGGACTTCCTGGTGCTGTCCGTTTTCGGCCACTGAATCAAGAAGTAACTGACATTTATGGGCTAGGATTCTCAATTGGCTGGAAACGTCAAGTTGCTGACTTGCTGGTGTGAGTCCTTGACTTCAGATTTTTATTATCAATGGGCTAGGATTCTCATCTTAAATGTTCTAACCTACAGTCAGAAATCATCAAATTCTGTTTCATGTGGAGCAATGTTTACACTGATTCTCTAATGGTTCGCCTTTTCGATGCCCCTTGTTTTCACTGGCAGCTACATTGGCTTCAGGAAGCAGCCAATTGAACCCCCATTTCGGACTAATAAGATCCCTAGAGACAGCCCTGGTATAAACAACAAATTACCATCATCATAGCAGGAGGAATTATCCCATTTATTGTCATTTTCTATGACCTTGTTCTGATTCTAGCTCTGGTAACTGTAATAAGTCAGCACAAGCTCAGCATCAGGCAACCTGTATAGACTTTCTGAGATATACAGATAACTGATTCAAGTGAAAATCTTACGTGACTTGAAAGAGATCTCATCAGACTCTTGAGCTTTATGAACTTTAATGAAATCAGTCAAAATAGTAGGTGACTATGTCCTTCACATTGACCAGCATCTTCCTTTCAGAGAGTCAGAGGGATTGTTGCTTGTAAAGTTGAGCAGACCTGTGGGAGGCAAGTCTGTAAGACCAGTGGCAGCAGGTAAGATTATAAGGCCAGTTACTCCGGTGTCAGAGTTACGAACAGCAATCTCAAAGAATCTGTCGTTCACTTGTACCATCCCTAGCTCAGGAGGTTGACAGAAACTGCTGTCAGTAACAGAATGTCCTGCCAACTCTGTACAACCTTGTGCATGCCAGAGATGGACATTAAGGCTCGACCTTTCTTTACCAGGAAGCACATAGCATAGGGTGTCTTCTTTGTCTTACTTAGCCTTAAGGCTTTCCACCCCCAACTCCAGTACGGAAAGGGAATTAGGGATCCATAGTTCTAGTAAAATTGTATCTCCAAAAATATACCAGCAGTAAAATCTTCGCTCTTGTTTGCAAAGCCACGCACTTGAAGCTCATCATCAATCTAAGTTTCTTCACTTTTGCTCGTAGTCATGTACTATTCTTATAACCTTCGTGCTTGTTAGAGCACATAAATGTGCCAGACTTTAAACGACCTATAATAATAATAAGAAGAAAGAGTCTATTTGACGATCCCATCTAAACTAGTCAACTTATTGTACAAGAAAAATGCTCTTATGCAAATTAAAACCAAGCCAATCCAACAGATTTACATTAAAAACACTGTCATTAACATTAACAATTAACATAGTCCTACAGCACAACCTACTAATTTAACATTGTCCTGCATCATAACTTATTAACTTCACCTTGTCCTGCAATCGTAACTCATTAACCTCAAGACATTAGATTAAATACAATAGTAGCAGACTATTATGAAGGACTATGTTTACGCTTTTCGAGCTCAACTTCCGTTTTCATAATTCTCTGTAGAGCCAGAATGAACTGTGGCTTCCTGGGTTTACTAATCGGTCGAGATAGACGGTAGTTAGGACTCTTCTTGAGCTTCTTCCGCAAGTATTCCAACCTAGCCTCGACCGCATGAATATTGGTAAGACCCTCAACATTATCATCCATGAACTCTAGAACAGCTTTTGGATTAACCCGCTCCTCGTCGAATACATCACCCCGCAATTCCTCGACTGCCTCGAGCATCCTGTTATGGTGTTTCCAAGTCCAATCCGGAATAAAAACGCCCGCACCATGGTAGAGTTTAAGCAACTTCTCCACGTTCCTTGTACTAGTCCAACACTCCTCTTCATCAAGAGGGTCTAATTCTTCTCTAATCACCTTGAGGAGACTCTCAGCTGTTATGTTGGGAAGATTCTCGTACCCCCCAAGTTGCATTACAGCCTTGTAGAATGTACCTTGAAAACGATTTGAACGATTGTAGAAGGAGGTTCCCGATGAGGCGAAGTCCAATGGCGGCGGAGGAGCTCCTTGTCACGGTTGTAGCCAAGATAGTACCAAACAGCATGAAACGGAACAAAGGGCAAGTTGATCCACTCAAACACAATACGAGGTTTAAGTGACTCCTCGTTACACAAATCGCCGCCACCTAATACATCGATTGCTTGCTTCATCTTCACGCTAAATTCCTGCTCCATATCACACATATTCAACATTGATCGGAACTCGTTCAGCTTGTTGGCAACTTCATGAATAGTCCAAGGTTTTTCATCGCCGCCTTCTTTGATTATCTCGTCAAGGATGTGTTCCTCTGTTAGCTTCTGTGACCATGGAAACGGCATCGTATTGCTGTCTTCGTAACCTAATCTCTTCATTGCTCTTAGAAATGTTGCGCACCGCTGCCTGTTCGCCTCTTTCTCTTCTAATTCGCTGCACCGTCGCAATGCCATTGTACAGTCGCTGCCGCCGAAAGCGTGTGGAAGAAATTTGAGACCGGTTGATATTTATGCGCCGCTTTATATATAGCATAGTATACTACTCCCAGACTACTTATTAGATTAGAAGAGAGAATGTAAACGCCCAAATTTGGTAACTAGTACTCTAAACAACAACTAAAGATTACACTAACGAAATAAGGAAAGATTATATTGTCATTAGTTAATCGGTCTTTATATTTTGTGCTCTGTATATCAACACGGAGTAAGGAAATATCATATTGTCATTAGTTAATCGGTCTTTATATTTTGTGTTGTGCATATTGCCTGATCTCGATCACACACTAGAATAAATGTCAATTAATCTACACTAATAATATTAATCCAATTTCGGAACTTCATAATCTTACGCAAAATACATATCATTGTTGGAAAAATTTAGGGAAGAAGATAATTTTATTAACTAAGAAAAGTAGCTTAAATAACAAGTGCTCAACGGAAAACAGAGAAATTGCTAACTGGCTAGCTAT
>JBBYHQ010016827.1:0-10417 GCA_038382645.1 Spergularia azorica | reverse complement strand
TTGAAGCAATACATGCATAAAAAGACAATATGCATGTGAAATGATTATAAATGAGTAAAATCAATGAATTATGTGTTCGATACTATTGAATTATTTTATAACTTAATAAAGCAACTCCTCTATAAGATTTAAGAATATGAATTGAGTTAGAACAAAAGATGTATAAAAACACGTTAGTTCTGAAATTTGCGCTGGTGAGTTCATCTAAGTTAGGGACCAAACAAATCTCAAGAGACGATTCTATTACTAAGACAAAAAAAACATAGGATCCTTTCACAGACAACATCTTAGATTCGCAAGGTAGGCACAAACGAAACAAAATCGCCAGTAACCATACGTAAGAGCTACACACTATACTTACTGAATCCGGAGAATACACATACCTTAATAAATATTCTCCTCCAAATAATTAGACTTGAAAATTGACACTCATTATTATAAAATACTGTGATAAATAAATTTGGAGTACTGTACTCAAAAACAAAATTTAAAAAATAAAAACGCGCAGTAGAACAGTATAGTGTGGTAAAGAGCAAAAAAACGCCCAGCTGTTGCACATCTGTTCCGCAGCTCTATAAAACCGCGTTTATGCTCTGCGCAAGTGCATGAGTAAGACTCCTTTCAAAAAAAAAAAAAAAAAGTGCATGAGTAAGACGTCAGCTTTACGCTGGAAGTTGAATTGACTTTTTTTACATGAGTTGTCTTTGATGTGATTTTCTATGGTACGGTAAACTACAGTAAAAAATAATAGAAAAAACAGTAACCACATATGAAAAGGACACATGTGATAGGACACATGCCCTAAAGAGCAAAGGGGGTTTGCAGTGAGAGACTTTCCAGTGAAAGGGCGGCTTCCCATAAGGGTACCTCCTTTAGTTTAGAGGGTTACTACTTTTGCATTATCCCATAACAAGAATTCAAGAAAATGCATACAAAGTTCAAATCGTGTTCAGATCCTATGATATAGTATTGGTTTAGTATCGGTTATTGCCTTATTGGTGATATTAAACTTCACTTTTATACAGTACGATCCTCTAAAATGAGATCGAACACAAAGTATAATTGAGATGATATCGAGATTTTCAAGTTGATACCACTTTGTAGTGACATAACATCTTCCTAAGAGAAAGCACTTCAGCAAAACAACATTAACTAATTGATTAATTGTACATCTATTCTATCAATCATGGGATTAAGTTAACCTTAATACCCCTTTTAGCCATCATTTTCAAAGTTAAGACACAATTATTCATTGAACCTTGAATCTATTGTTAGTCAAACCAGAGATTCACCCACGTAATCAAATTATTTGGAGATTAATGGGTTACTTTAAACACTTTCTAAAGTTGAAACTCAATCTCCATCATTTTGCCTATGATAACATTGTAAGATTAAACACGAGTTCACAACTAAGATTTTAGAAGCTCGCTCGCACATTTGCACCATCAACTTATCAAGTACCCCTATCATATAAACTCATCGTAAAACAGTCGTATCCAAAACTTCAATCTTATCACACACGCTTCATGGAAGATAATCAACCCATCACACCCACACGGATGGAGGCCTGAATAGTATCACACCAGGCGGGAAAGATCAAATATGCCGTACTGGTTAAATTAATGTGTAATGCAATCAAGAGTACAGATACAGCTCCCAATGCTGCATTTTGTAGTACAATCAAGAATAGGTGTCGTCAATCCGTACACTAACCCTCTCCATCCTCCCTCTTTCCTCCTCTGACAATCCTGGGAACACAATTATAAATGCTACTCCACTGTACTCCTACCTTGGAACAACGAATCTTTCCCATAATAATAATAATCTTATACTTATTCAATCTTTAATACATTGTGATTTCGTAAGTTATCGACCACCTATGACTCTACGAGGGAGGTACCGAAAATGAGTATTTTCAACTATAATTGCACTTAATGTAGTTTCACAAACGTCGTAACATTTCCTACCACATCTGCCAAATGGGTAACTACTACGTATCTCGTCTTCTCGTGACTAAAGTTTTAATTGTTCTAGGTTCACGCATGTTTCCGCTACTACTGATATATAAAAAGCTTCAATAAGTTCATCAAACATCATCCATAAGACCATAATACATAATGCAGGCTGTATATGAGACCAGGTCAAAACCTGCCGTACGTAAGCATATCAATGAAAGTGACCCAAGAGGCCAAGATAATGTTCCAGATGTTAAGTGCCAAATTAGTCAAGAAACCAGAAAAGGGTAGGCCCAAACATTAAATTTAAAGATTGAATCATTTAACAAAGGACTCATACATTACTCACTCAGTGCAATATCTAATTTAGACAATGAGAAGATACGGAAAGATTGCAAATACAATGGGCAAGTTTTTTCGACGCGTTGCGCCGGGTTTGTGCTAAGCAGTTGTAGCTGGATTAGATTATGTTATGGCTAGTGAAACAAGGAGCAACTTCCATGTAGATCAGGTGGAGATTTAAGAAGCATAAAATCTTCGATTTCAGAGTAGGAAAGTTCTTGGAAGAGAGTGGTAAGGAATCAGAATTCCATTATCCATTAATAATCCATAGGTATGGCTTAGGTCATGGCTTATTATTTACATAAGACATGCTCCATAATCCACCAAAGTTGACTTAAAGAGTTGAGAGAGCATGGACGTATATGACACTAGGAATTCTATAAGCAATAATGCAAACAGAGTACTGTATCTTGTACTATCTGATGCCAAAATTATAAGCAAAACCTGAGAGAGGAAGAAAACGAATGTATCAACATCGATTATGTAACAATGTATTGTTCTTAGGTGAAGAGTTTGATGTCCCTATGGGAACACATGATACCTCACCGCAATGCCTCAAAGACTCCCGTCAATGGTGAGATAAAGGGGAGTTTTTTATTTTATTTTGTTTTAGTTGGATGTATTCATGTATGATGTATGTATGCAAACTAGTGCAAAGATGACATGTATGATTAGAGCAAGTGAGGATTATGCTATTATGGATCTTCTGGTACCAACTTCATGTTCAGTTGTCCAGGAAAAAAAAATGATTAAGAAGTAAAGAGCTGACAAAAATAACCAAGCTAGTCCATGAAAAAATAACACATCAGGACATTATCACATTGCAGGTAATTCTACTCGAGAAAATCACGCGACATCTGCATGATGTATAACTAATGGTAATACAACCACCATACAAATACTCATAAAACGGTAAAATCGCCCAATCTCGTAGAACTGATTTTACCGAAATTGGACATTGCAAACAAACTCATAATTACGAAAATTCAATGGGCAACTACCACATAACCAGTCGGCAGTGTTTTCCAGAATCAGTAGGAACCTCAAAGGAAACTCACATGGTATCACTATCAATCATTTCCAGTAATGACTTAAAATGCAAACAACAATATAAGAGAAAGGTAAGATTATGTACCTTACACAGCTGCATCCCATATTTGCTGAGTGTTTGTCAACCATGATGACTATGCAGCATTCAACCACATGGTTCAGCCAGGACTCAGAAGCTAACTACTAGGAACAGGAACAGTGCCTGCATATCCAACATTTCAACACGAAAAGAAGAAAGTAGTAATTCCTATCATATATGTGGAATGATTCAACCAGATAATCTGAAAACAAGAGACACAAGAAAGTTCAGAACTCGACTTTTCACCAAACTGGAAAACACATTCACAAAACCTATGTTTAGATTACTACAACTAATCCAGTGGCTCTCAATCGCTAGAGCCAGTTACTCTTGTGAGAAATCTTGAGATTTCATATACAGCCTCGCATATTAGTTTAACAAAGAGTTAAGTATATTCCGTTTGCCACCACGCAGCACATTGCTCGCACCTCTGACACGCCTTAACCTCACAGGCACAGCTGACAGAATGGATATGCTCTCACATTTCAATTTCTCCCCAAAAGGAAACTAAGTTATAAAACATTTACGGAAACAAACTTTCATATGCACCGTTCAGTTCAAAAATTATACCATCATTGCATACACTGTAGTACAATTTCCTTTTAATAGGTACACACTCTGTAGTACATTGTGTAACCTAACCTATTGAAATGTAAATTACAAGTCCTATCTCGGGTAGGACACATCCTTCCACATTATTGAACTACAAAGACAAATTTCCTAAAGGGCAAGTAATGTCAAAAGTAAAACCAACCTTGTATCAACTGCCAGGCAATGAAATGGAGTCAATTGATGACAAGAGATATTTAGTATTTACAATGAATGTACGATGGCACAATCTGACCAGAAAGCATGTACGACGAAGCAGAATCTGAAGATAGTTTCAGTATCTATCACATTGGTGATATCATGATGAAGGAACTCCCTCAAATGTACTCAGGGAACTGATTACAGATTCGTACACCTTAATCCCTTTCAAAAACACAGTGTCCTGCAGAAACTGTCAGAAAAAATAGTTGTCAATAATCAAAACTACGAAAGAGAAAGGAAAAGAAAAAAGACGATGATGAGATAGGATGTGAACTGAAAATTGTCAGAACTCATTGTGGTCATGAAGCAAGATTGGAGTATTTGTCATTGGTGAAAATCCCAATGTTGGGATCCCCCTCTGTCTCATGAACCTTGCATCAGTGGTTGAAGCTAAGATTTCGGGTTTCCCCAACTTTCCTCCTACTGCTGTGATAGCCTTCTCGAAAACAGACCACCATGGGTTGGTATCATCCGTAGAGGTCATCAATGGACGGTTCCAGTAATCTCTATTCGGTCCTTTCTTAACAATCTGGGTACATTGAAAGAAATAAGCCCAGTTCAATATCCAGTCCATAGAATAGCTACTTGTGCTTATCGTGCAGTGCTTTGGAAAGATAAGTATAAGAAGTCATCAGAGTTATCCACACTAGTGTTGCCTTTCATCTACAGAAGATTAAACAGTCACCCAAAAGCCATAGCATTAGCATTATGCAAATGTTAATCTCAGGCAGAAGTCTGATTTTTTTTTTTTTTTTTTTGACAGAAATGAAATATTCTGCATACTTACATACATTGTTGGACATCAGTCCTTGCAAAACAATAAATAAATTAACTGTCACCACAAGGCCCCTGAAGAAATGTGAACGGGAATAGTGCCTGGGAGCTGGCGCATGGCCAAGCTCAACGTTGATAGCTAATTAGCTACCTTGGTTTGATGCAGAATTACAGACGCTCCGCTAAGTGACCTTAAATAATCAATTTCTCTCCTAAACTCATTCCAATCTTGTCTATTTAAGACAAAAGGCAAGAGACTCTTATTAATTATCAACCAGATTCCAAACGATAATTAGATTTAAGGTGGAATTATGAAAAGTACATGTTCTAAGGGATCCTAGCAACCAGAGCGCAAATGCTTGGATTCCGCTCGATTACTGAGGGTCAATGTTGGCATAGTGGCTAAGCCTACGCGCCCGCCCCCACACACAAAAAGGCGGGGGGGGGGGACTATCGACTATCGAGATTTAAAGCTTGGAAATCAGTGTAACATCTCCATCAGACGTTGTTTCCTTAGCCACCTACTGACTACAAAGAGCTCCAGCTTTAAGTAAGTACACAGCAACGAGTACATAATGATCAGAAAAGCTGGGTCACTGTTTGCTTGGTCACATCTAATACTATATATTTTTCGTCACTAGGCTATCTTAGGTAATGTTTGGAGGACATTTGGATCATTTCAAAAAATTGATCAAATTTGGCCAAAATCGAAGTACATAGTCCACGGTTTTTCGATAAAATGGCTCCGGAGCAAAAAGGCTCAAATTTTGGTGGTAGCCTCTAAGGATGATATAATGAAAATTTGCAACATATTAGAGTGAAAAACCTAAGAGAAGTGTAGAAAACATCCAAAACAGACATAAATCCATATAAAGTGACGAGCGTCAAAACCCATGAAATACTTCACAAAATGAGGAACCAACACTCAAATCCTACAATTATACTCTATGCTATCTTAGGTAATGTTAGGAGGACATTTGGCTTCATTACAAAAAAAACGATCAAATTTGGCCAAAATTGCAGTATATAATCCACGGTTTTTCGATAAAATGGCTCCGGAGCAAAAAGGGCTCAAATTTTGATGGTAGCCTCTAAGGATGATATAATGAGAATTTGCGACATATTAGAGTGGAAAACCTAAGAGAAGTTTAGAAAAATATCCAAAACAGTAATAAATCCATATAAAGTGACGAGCGTCAAAACCCATGAAATACTTCACAAAATGAGGAACCAACACTCAAATCCTACAATTATACTACTACGCGATCATAGGTAATGTTTGGAGGACATTTGGATCATTTCAAAAAATTGATCAAATTTGGCCAAAATCGCAGTACATAATCCACGGTTTTTCGATAAAATGGCTCTGGAGCAAAAAGGGCTCAAATTTTGGTGGTAGCCTCTAAGGATGATATAATGAGAATTTGCAACATATTAGAGTGAAAAACCTAAGAGAAGTTTAGTAAAATATCCAAAACAGTGATAAATCCATGTAGACGAGCGTCAAAACCCATGAAATACTTCACAAAATGAGGAACCAATACTCAAATCCTACAATTATACTACTAGGCGATCATAGGTAATGTTTGGAGGACATTTGGATCATTTCAAAAAATTGATCAAATTTGGCCAAAATCGTAGTACATAATCCACGTTTTTTTCGATAAAATGAGAATTTGCAAAATATTAGAATGAAAAACCTAAGAGGAGTTTAGAAAAATATCCAAAACAGTCATAAATCCATATAAAGTGACGAGCGTCAAAACCCATGAAATACTTCACAAAAATGAGAAACCAACACTCAAATCCTACAATTATACTACTAGGCGATCATAGGTAATGTTTGGAGGACATTTGGATCATTTCAAAAAATTGATCAAATTTGGCCAAAATCGGAGTACATAATCCACGGTTTTTCGATAAAATGGCTCCGGAGCAAAAAGGGCTCAAATTTTGGTGAGCCTCTAAGGATGATATAATGAGAATTTGCAAAATATTAGAGTGAAAAAACTAAGAGAAGTTTAGAAAAATATCCAAAACAGTCATAAATCCATATAAAGTGACGAGCGTCAAAACCCATGAAATACTTCACAAAATGAGGAACCAACACTCCAATCCTACAATTATACTGCTAGGCTATCTTAGGTAATGTTTGGAGGACATTTGGGTTCATTACAAAAAAATGATCAAATTTGGCCAAAATTGTTGTATAATCCACAGTTTTTCGATAAAATGGCTACGGAGCAAAAAGGGCTCAAATTTTGGTGGTAGCCTCTAAGGATGATATAATGAGAATTTGCAAAATAGTAGAGTGAAAAACCTAAGAGAAGTTTAGAAAAACATCCAAAACATTCATAAATCCATATAAAGTGACGAGCGTCAAAACCCATAAAATATTTCACAAAATGAGGAACCAACACTCAAATCCTGCTAGACTATCTTAGTTAATGTTTGGAGGACATTTGGATCATTTCAAAAAATTGATCAAATTTGGCCAAAATCGCAGTACATAATCCACGGTTTTTCGATAAAATGGCTCCGGAGCAAAAAGGGCTCAAATTTTGGTGGTAGCATCTAAGGATGATATAATGAGAATTTGCAAAATATTAGAGTGAAAAACCTAAGAGAAGTTTAGAAAAACATCCAAAACAGTCATAAATCCATATAAAGTGACGAGCGTCAAAACCCATGAAATACTTCACAAATTCTACAATTATACTGCTAGGCTATCTTCGGTAATGTTAGGAGGGCATTTGGTTTCATAAGAAAAAAATGATCAAATTTGGCCAAAATTGCAGTATATAATTCACGGTTTTTCGATAAAATGGCTCCAGAGCAAAAAGGGCTCAAATTTTGGTGGTAGCCTCTAAGGAAGATATAATGAGAATTTGCAACATATTAGAGTGAAAAACCTAAGAGAAGTTTAGAAAAACATCCAAAACAGTCAGAAATCCATATAAAGTGACGAGCGTCAAAACCCATGAAATAATTCACAAACTGAGAAACCGACACTCAAATCCTACAATTATATTGCTAGGCTATCTGAGGTAATGTTTTGAGGACATTTGGATCATTTCAAAAAATTGATCAAATTTGGCCAGAATCGCAGTACATAATCCACGGTTTTCAGATAAAATGGCTCCAGAGCAAAAACGGCTCAAATTTTGGCGGTAGCCTCTAAGGATGATATAATGAGAATTTGCAAAATATTAGAGGCAAAAACCTAAGAGTGGTTTAAAAAAACTGCCATAACAGTCATAAACTCATATAAAAACTGCCAGTCAAATATAATGTGATATAACTGGTGATGGAATATAGTGAAATGAAGATGAGATAGTATAACAGGTGATGTAAAAGTGGAAAGAAGATAATACTATAATTAGTTAGTAAAAACAGATAATATACTAATATCGTTGTTAATAATATGATAACAAAAGATAGACTGACATTTTTATAAAACGAGTATAACAATATAAATATGCAGCCCGGGCGCGGGTCGGGCATGCAAACTAGTGGGTAGTAGAAACTAAAAACCACGCCGATATTGGATGATGCTAGCTTGGGACTTATATCTTCAATTCTAGGGCCATTTCACATCCAGGACAGAAATTTCGAGAAAATAAACTAATGAGAATCTGATGGAAGCAGATATAAGAGAGGGATATGTCATGGGTTCGCACACTAATTACATCATCTACATCCTTACTCCATGAAGTCATGAACTTTTAGGAAATGAGGTATAATTAAATTTCGGCTAACATGTCAAACGTTAAGAACCGAAATGATAGCATAAATTGCCGGTGGCAAGCCTTACAGCTTCTGGATTCAAGCAATTCTACAATTGAACAATATGAACTAGTCACCCACTTTTTAGGTATTTTTCTGAATATCTTGGTAGTTGGTACTAGATGCATGTCCTCGGATATCAAGATTCAAGACAATTGAACATAGTTCCTTGCTTTTAGAGTGTAGGTTCCTCGCCAGTGGAGTTAATATTTTCCCAGTCAACACTATACCTTAGAGGCTCAGAGCTATGACCACTAACATAATATGGATGGCCTAATTCCCAAATACACTACGATGCCCGCAAAAATCAGAGCTCCAACTAGACATACGACTCCCTGCTGGTGCTTAAAGTAGAGTTATCGGGGTTAGAGAGATGATTATCACTCTAGCATTGACCCTCAGAAATGGTAACAGATGGTGATATCGATCATTTGATATTACCCAAGTCAGCAGCAGGATGACGAGCGCAAGGCCACAGAATTTCACTCACAAATATCCAGACATAATTTAATTGTAAGTACCAACTAAATCATCACAAGAGCCAGTCCATTTCAGACATCAGGAGATAAAAGTGAAAGGAAGATACCAGAAGAGAGATTCTAACACCATTAAGATATGAAGTAATAGATGGATATACTTCAAAACCTAAGTGTTGAATTACAAAAAGAGTTGAACTCCAGAGTAGTTTGCACCATTGAAAAAAAAAAGAAAAGAAGAAGAAGAAGACGACTGAATACCCTAAGTCGGACCTTACTTGTAGTGCAACCAACCAGGAGGAACACAAGACTTACTACATAATAACATCGCCAAAACTACATATGATGCTTACTTACTTAGTTGTAACTATGTAAACAAACTGGCCAACTCTCCCGTTGGCCAGTTCAGCCAAGCTTGTCTTCTGTCTCTAAGTCATATACATTACACTGACCAATCACTATCTATGCCAAGTTACGAGACACAGCCAACACCACCATCACGGAGAAACTACACGGAGAAACTAGGGGATCATCAGTGTGCTCTATTTCAAATCATCTATCCGATCATCAAAACAACATACATTTCCCTCAATCCTTACCACCAATTCGCAGGCATCACTCAATGCCTTAATCAGACGGGAATTGATCACATAACAACAGAACATATAATTCAACTAAACAACAACAATAAGACATCATAATAGTTTCGCAAATTGCAAGAAACACCGGCGTATTCTTCAGCGAAATACACATGAATTACAGCAACAGTGATCAACAAATACAAAAACACTGACCTCATAAGTCATGTTCCTGGAAGCAGGAGCCCACTCTTCCACAAGCCTCTTTCTAATAAGCTCCGAATCCACAGTGGGCGGAATCCGAATATCAAACCCTGCCTCTGCCTCTGACGCCTGCATATTCATTGCATATCCCTGAATTCAAACCACAAATTACCACCCAACACAACACAATCAAAATTCACATTTCACCACACAATTACGCAATTCAAATTATTAATTAACCTTTTCGGTCCGAATTCCGGCATTCAAGAACACAGGATTAACGGACACAACTTCGGAATTAGAAGCCCACCCTTTCTTAACTAAATCAAACTGAGCATCCCTATATTTACTCATCATCTCAAC
>JBBYHQ010016816.1:0-10419 GCA_038382645.1 Spergularia azorica | reverse complement strand
TGGGTCTTGTGTTGGTTTTGGCGTAATACTAACGAGCAACTCTGCTCGGGTTCGAAGAAGAGACGGTCAGACCTTAACCCGCGAATGACGGACTCAATCGGGTCACCGGAGATATCGTCGGACATTGTGGAGAAGCTTCTAGAGGAAGATGAAACAGTGAAGAAGGAGTCAGGGGTGGTGGTGTTCATTTGATCAGTTGTATCAAGATAAGCTGAGTTGAATGTTCTAAAGTTGTCATCTTTGTAGAAATTATTAGTAGGAGCTCTAAAAGAAAGGGTCTTTATGTTGCCACAAGAGGGAAAAGGCCATGGGGATGATGGTGGAGAAGTAGAGTCTAGGCTTTTTGATTGAGAAAGAAATGGTATGAGCTTCATTACTATTTGCTGCTCTTATTATTGCTACCAAGAAGTTGTGTTACTTGTGTATATATGAAACTTTATTGTAAAAAAATTATGTCATGGAAACTTTATTATTAAATGTGGGATGATTTGGATATTATCTTGGAAGGAGGGGAGGTGGGTTTTGTGTGAGGAAATTAGTAGGAGAAGAGGTGAGGTGGGGTGGGATGGTGAAGAGTAATAAAGAAGCAAAGGGTGTCAAGTGTGAAGAAGTGTGAGGAGTTAGACTTGGTGAAGAAGTGAGGAAGTGTGTTGGGTTGATGTGGAGGTTGCTTGGTTTTCATTAGGTGACATTAATGGGTGAAAGAGAAAGAAGGGAAATGGAATTATAAAGGAGGGAAGATTTTGAAGAATTGTGAAAATGGAGGGATTTTTTGAGAACAAAGACAAATACTGTAGGTGGTGTACTCTTATGTGGGGGGTGGTTTTTTAACCGTTGCTCTTTTTGGTTCATTTTTATTATTGACTTATTATAATTTGACCAATAGTTATTTTTACGTAAAAGATTATAATGAGATCCCCTCAAATTAGAGTGAGATATAGATCGAGTGAGATGGCGGAGCTTTACAAGGTTGACATGACCTTGGGTGTGTAGCTCTATGTCCAACTCGTTGTGTGTTCTATTGCGATAACCATTTAGGGGTGGTTCATATTAGAGCGGTTCAAACTCCAGGTCATATTTGATTGAGTCGGGTTCTCTAGGGCTCTTGACACTATGTTTGTGTTACTATTGAACAATTCGATATCTAAGTCTCTGAGCTACTAACTTCACAACCTAAACCGTAATAAGATAGCTACAAACTGCGTTGATTCACGTCAAGTTATTTCAAGTAGAATTTACATCAAGTCTACTCAGTTACGTGTGAGATTGTCGGGTGTAGTCGATTTTAGCTAGCCTTATTCTCGATCGGATTTGTCAGCTCTACATCATATATCAATGAATTTTGAAGAAGCGAAGAAAATAAGGAATTTCTTTGAGGACAAAGAGGAGTGGGGTATTTAGAGTAATTTGGATGGTATAAGGTTTATAGTTGGTGAGTAATTGAATGTAAAGTTTATGCAATTTTAATGAATGGACCAACAAGGCACATTCAATTGTTGATGTACTTTTGCTAAGCAAAGCATATGATGATATGTGTAAGAGAAGGTGAGTGATGGATTTTTCTAAGATTGTTTGCATTGTTTAATATATGTAAGCTGCAAACTCATTTATTGTTTTGCGAGGTTGGACACTCAAAGCCTTAAATAAGCTAACCCGCCGTTTTTGTAGGAAATCCATACATATTTTAACAGTAATTTGTGTATAGTTAAATTGGTCCTTACAATGGTGCTACTCTCGCAGATATAACACCATTTTGGTTACCCAAAATATTTGAAAATTGTTGTTTGGCTAGGATGTTGGTACGAAAAGTAGAATCGATACATCGTAGTAAATCGATACAATTCCTAAAAGCTACGTAAAGCTCAAGTGAGTGACAAGTTAAACACAAACTTTTTCAGTGTGATTTTCCTAATGACATGATGAACTTTCTAAGGTATTTGAGGTGAAGTTTTAACTTTCAACATTAAAAGCTTGCTTTGGAGTCTTAAACAAGTTACTTTTGCAAGTTACAAAGTTGATAGGTTAATTTAGACAAAATTATTGCTAAAAAGATTGAAATTAACTTTTGGTTCATTGAGCTCAAAAGAGCTGAGTGACCTGGAAGAAATTTTTTTTTTGCCACATAATGTAAGCTCCAAGGCTAGACTAACTTACCTAAATGAGCAACTTTTCACTATACTTCAAATCAAATTGCCTTCGCACTTTGATTGGTGGCGAGAAATATTCCATCAACCCAAACTAGCATAGAGTACGACCTAAAAGGGCCGTGTAATACACCCAATCGAGCATCAAATGTGCCTCTAACGTTGCACCACGCAAAGCGTGAACGCTTTCTTATGAGTTTAGGACACCATCGAACGACTTAGCCTCACTCATTGCTCCACATTGATGCTTATATATGCAAGTATGCGACACTAAGGGGGACTGCAACAAATGTAATTGTATGCCCTACAGATCTACATCACTACATGAATCATGGGAAGGATATTTTTACACACCCACTAAATTATTTGAGGTTGTCATTCTATAGAAGTTTCAGGAAAATTTTGTCTAGATTATTTGGAAGCCAACAAAGAGCCTACTGCTTGGGAATGGGATGACAAAATAGTAGCTCAATCGCATATGAAAGACCCCTGAAAAACTGGTTTCTTGGATTAGACCACACTCCAGCCTTATTATTGCAAACAATTGAAAATAATGCAATCGTGCCAATACTCGTATATCTTTCTATTCCCGAAGCAGACTCTCTATTCTCAAGTCTCAACATTAGAGTAAGGCCACGCATATCCGACCCCTATCCAATCCTACCACTCATAGACACGAGCCTTCGACTTTCGAGTCACTAGATTGTAATCTCAATTAAAGACCAGATGCTAATCTTCTTGTGAGGTGACATTAACTAACTAGTCACTCCTAGTTAAAGAGCAAAGGTGGTGATGACCCAAAGCTAGGCTGTAAATTTGTAATAAACTGGTTCAGCCCATGTGATACTATGGACATCAAGAGTCTCATGAAGGGCTCAGATCCATTGTTGGTCCAAATGTTATCCAAATATTGTGTTTTTACATCAATTTTTTGACACCATGGTCCATACCCACCCAAGGTGGTCCATTAAGTTCAAAACTTTCAGATCCTATTTCTAACTCCCTATCTCTTTCCTCTTATTCCAAAAAGCTCACAATTTGGTCAACAAGTGAATATTGATCAAAAATTATATTTTAGATGGATATATTTAATTGTACCCGAATCAAGGAAGTCTTAACATGATAGCCACGGTAATCAGATTAGGTACCTCAATCGCCAAAACTCTA
This sequence comes from Spergularia azorica, assembly GCA_038382645.1. Taxonomy (NCBI): domain Eukaryota; kingdom Viridiplantae; phylum Streptophyta; class Magnoliopsida; order Caryophyllales; family Caryophyllaceae; genus Spergularia; species Spergularia azorica. The sequence continues at coordinate 7,108 of JBBYHQ010016816.1, read as the reverse complement.
TTACGTTGTTCTATTGGGCCAATGGTCATAATTTTTCGCCTTAATCTAAGATAAGTAATTAACGGGCACAGAAAGGCATAATACACGAAGGAAATCTTACCATGAAAAATCATACCATGTTCAGGCTATCGACGTATAAATCCGCTCTGCTTTCTACAAGGCTTCAACAAAATCTGCAAAAGTTGATAGATAACATGAATTTGACGGAAGAAGAGAATGCTCTCAAATTTCTCAGCAGCAAGCCAGCAACACCCCACACAACCAATCAACATCTATGCAATTTGACAAAATCACATCCCTCTGACTCTTCCCACCCCATGAAATTCTTCAACAATTATGACAAAACAAGACAAGCATGAAGAAAATTAATATACAATGGTGCCTCCAGCCACCAAGAAAGCGATTTATACTCCGACCATCATATGAGGATTTGCTGGATAAGATCTAGAAAAACAAATTGTGGCTCTATCAATATAAACAGAGAAACACTGAGGACTGCATAAAAACATAACCCAGCATTAATCACACAAGAGAATCCAACTCCAACAAGAGTCGATTCGCTTTCGGGGTTTTGGCCAATTGCTTGATGGGGGAACAAGCACTCTCAATATCAATAGAAAAATACATAAATTGGACTGCATAGAAACACAATCCAGTGACCAGTATTAATCACACAAGAGAATATCTTACTCCAGCGAGGGTCAATTCGCTTTCGGGGCTTTGCCATTTGCTTGATGGGGCACAAGGACAGCGAGCAAATTGCTTTCATTACTTTAATTCATAACAGTGTCTGTCGCCAGTAATAACGCCATAGACTTCTTGAATGAAAGACCTTATCCTGTACTAAGAGTTCACGACGCATAAATCAAAGAAATCTCGTTAATGAGATTCTTCAGATATTATAGCAAAACAGGAGGTATGAAACTTCATCACAGCCTCTTAATGTATTCTTCTAAGCGGCTCACTCCCCATTACTGCTCTCGTTGATGAATACAAATCAGCCTCTTTATCTTGAAAATAAGAAGATTTGATTCATTGAAGCGGGAAGAGTGTCAGCTTGATACACCATATTAGAAAACAACAGTAATATGTCACCTGGCCTGGTTATACCTATGAGACTGTAACTAGACGCCTCGTGTAACTTACTACTGCTTTCAATTGAAATCATTCTTTACCTCACTAAACGTATACTATACTTTTGTTCAGAACATTCCCTAAGATTACAAATTCCAAATACACAAGATGAGAAAATATTCACATTATATAAGTGAAAGCAGAAAGGATATCCAAGAGTCAAAGTCCAGTTAACAATATAGCAGATGCACAGATGGCGGTTGTGAAATATTGGAAGCCAACTCAATCATATCCCTTCAAGATTGCAATAAACGACTGTATAAATCTACTGAACGGAGCTTGAAAACGGAATGAACTGAATAACTAATATGAGTAACCTTTTTTTTCATTTCAATTGTATTTGCTGAAGGAATAACAATACCACCTTCTTGGAGACATATTGCATATGACATGACTAAAACAGAATCAAACACTGAAGTACTATTTGCTATTCCCTCTTACCTCACCAAATTTACCTTACTACTATAAACTGATAAACTAGCAAATCCATGCAAGTACACCTCACATGTGAAGTAGCAAAAGGCTTAGATCACATATCACCGGAGAAACTTACTGATTACTATGTATCCAAATAGGCAGACTTGAGGACATACTGTGGAACCCAGATTCATATCCAGCTGTAGCGAGACCTGCAATAATATAACAAAGATTCCTTGTCAGTGTAAAACGACCTATAAGTGGGCACTACCAGGTAAGCAGATACTGCCTCAGACAGGTTCAATCAGATGGTGACTAACAGTTCCATTGCATACCCCAGCAATTAAGTCACATGCTGCTGCCACTAGATTCCCAACTTAAAACAGATTGAGCAGGAAGATAATGGTAGTCTTCCCCGCCATTAGATCAGAACAAAAACATAATTGCACAGATTAAATATCAAGCATCTGCCCACTCCTACATGTATTACGCAAGACAACCAAATCGAAGGTCGGCATGAATCCTACTCTCCAGTCTCCACAAGACTAAAACAGAAACCTTTGCCTTGAATAAAACCTCATATATTCATATGATAGGACTTAGGAAATGAAGACCAGCTGAAGCTGCACCTAGCAGTTCATTTCTGAAATCATAATGCTCTATCCCAGTTCTTCCTCGCAAGAAGTTGACTCAAGTCCTTGGCAGTTGTGTTAGCCTAAAAACAAATTACACCTCGAGATCAAGCAAAGTACTCATCTAATGATGATCCACGAACAAAGAAGGCTAAAAACACAGGAATATGCAAAAACCGTGGAAGTTAGGAAAGGATGCAAATTGTTAACTAATATTACTTGTGATGCTTGATAAGTAAACATTGTAACCCATAAATCCAAAATTCAAAAGACACGGCAAGAAATTGAAACCAGCAGAATCCATCCCCTTTCAAATGAGAGGCCTTTGCCTTATCATCTATTCTTATAAAAAATCAGCACATAACCGAATTGAAAATAGTATGAAAGTGATGAACACGATTATGAGAATTATATGGTGTCATGAGACCACAATGTACATGAAACACCCCACATGTGATAAAGCAAGGGTTTCAATTACGTATCACTGGAGGCAAGGACTCAAGGAGTACTTACTGACTACTATGCATCCAAGTACAAGGAACTTACCGAGAGAACATGGAACCGAGATTCATACCCAATTGCAGTTAACTGCAAGCAATAATATAACGAGCCTGTCAGTGTCAAATTACCTAAAATTGCCCCATAAGGTAGAGCTAGATAGTAAATAATAGAATTCCTTTGCATACCCTGACAATCGAGTCACATGTTCCTGCCAGTCTGCCACTGGATCCCCAACTTGAAATTGGCCAGAAGCCGGAGGACAATCCTAGCCTTTTTACTATAAAATGAGAACAAAAACTCCATTACAATAATAAAGCATCAAGCATCTGCCTGATCCTACATATATTGAGCAACGCAACAGAACTTGGAAGGTCAGCATGGATCAACAGAGACTTATACTCTCCAGAGGTAAAACACAAAATATTACCTTTGGCTAATCAAAAGGAGTGAGGAGGTAATGCTTCGGGGATCAAAGCAGAAATTTCCTTCTAACCACAACACATATCTTGAAGAATAAAGAAAAGAAGATTGTAAAGACAAGAAACCCAGAGAATAAAACCTCATATCATAGGATCCAAGAACATGAAGATCAAGCCCATCAAACAATGAAAATGCACAGATTAGGGTAACTACCTCTTGCCTGATAACAAATACCACTTTCACAAGCATAATATTTTTTGCAGATTGTATGTATATAAACAGTTTATCATGCTATCTCAAAGAACCTGGCGTATCTTGCTTTCCTGATAGCATGTGGATGAGCTTTAAAGATGATAGCTCTGTTTTAAAAAATTAATGCCTAAACAATGTAAGAGCCAGTCATATGTACACGGCCTTTACACATTCAGTACATTATCACAACAAAGGCGGCAATAAAACCCTAAGAGTGTTACCAGTGCTATATTCCTTAATATTAAAGATAGTACTGTAAAGCAATCGCAAAGCAAGAAACAAAAAGGTCAATTGTCACAAACCGAGAGTTGCCATAAAAACAATTGAAGAGAAAAGAGGACTCAACTGATACATATTGTAATTTGTATAACACTATCATAACTATAAATTGAAAAGAAGCAAAGTGGGCTAAGCAAAAAAAAAAAAAAAAAAAAAGTTGATGGAATTTCAGGTAGCAACCAAAAACCTATTTAAATAACCAGCTCGTAACTTCATGGAAAACCACCAAAAAAAATCATGGAACATTAAGAAACATGCTTTGTTTTGGCTATATCAAAGTGCAAACACACAAACAAATATTAGAGAGAGAGAGAGAGACTTACAGTGTAGAGCCCACTAGTAGAGAGGGAAGAAGATGAGATAACAACAGCAACCTATCTTCCTCATTTCATTGCAATTTCCCCAAACAGTGAGTAACCTCAAATAAGAGCTCATGACTCTTGATTAAGCATGTTTAGAGAAAAATCAAGAGACATTTGGTCGTAGAACGGGAAAATCATAATCATGAAACATGCATTCGGGTGTCTATAAACAAAAGGGGTTCCATGATCATGACATCCGTTCTTTGAGAATCAATCACATAGGTATGAAAGACACAAAGGTGTACTAAATGCATCCACAAACGGAGAAAACAGTTTCACCAAGAGAATCGCCGCCATACACATCGATCAAGATGCTAGACCATTTGTAATGTCACAAATCTCTAATTAAGCAGATAGCATACAGTTACAAACTTAAATAGGAAATGAAAGGTGCCATTTTTCAGATACTATGACCACTCAGCAACCCTAGTAAATTAGGGGCATTGATTTATGAACCTCTTATGGTTCCAACAAACATAAGTGAGGTAACGCAGCATCCACTAGTCCCCAATCTTGCACGTTATGATCAACAGAAATCAAGTTGCTTTGCTGAATATAGAGATAAAATAAACACCAAGTAGGTCTAGCACTCATGCAGCTGCAGTTTACAATCTGTTTGAATCTGCTAAAACCCCAAGTTTCACCACTGTTCCTCTTACTCTTTGATCAATATGGGTGCATATTCACTTATCCAGTATTCCTACTCCTTGTCATGGATACATATTTTCCTCTAGTACAGAAATAAATTAATATCAACAGACGTTACATATGCATATACTTTATGCTGCTGAAAAAATAGAGCTGCAGTCTCAGAAACAGTGAGCGGTCTGGAAGAATCAAGAGCACCTGATTTCCAGTCAAGGAACTTCAAACTGGCCAAAAATAGTTTCTGGTAATTGCTTATTTCTTCTTCTGCTTTTATTTTCTTTCCTCTTTACATTGCAAAGCAGGTTGGCCTTGCATTTCAAGTGAGGTGAACGAGCCAGGGTTTACTCAACCAACTAGGGGAAGAAAAGAATGATCTCTAAATGTGAAATCCAGAAAAAATAACAAGTTGCATCATGGCAGTAAGGGAAATTAGAACATTCATGACGCCCATCACAGGGTAGCTGATAACATCTCATGGAAAATCTTCAAACCAAGTCCAGTATAAGATTCTTGTAACAACAAGCTTTTGATGAATTGCGTCTAGGATACATGAAGCTCAATAACCAAAAATTTGGGGCGGCCATTGATTTACAAACTAAAACGAGCGCAATTCATGGCGCAATTTTCATTAAAGGTCATCCGGCACGAACCTCTCTCAATAAACTTTCAGCATACGGGCAAGGCTATCGTACATGAGAACTCCCCCCCCCCCCACCTCACCATAATATTGACTAGTGGAATAAAATACTAGCAGAAACATAATGGTTCTTATATACGAAAGTTTCAAAGACTGTTATTGTTAAAGTCGAACGCTTATGTCATTGGCACTGAGATGGCAAGTCCAAACCTATGTACCCTAGACCACCTAACTCATTACACCATGTCGTTCTTCCTATCAAATCTTTGTCACCCAAGAGACAAAGTTGCACTCAATTCAAACAGCTTTGAATATGAAATCGGCTTCAAGGCATACTACGATATCTCACACCAGCTTAAACACTTACCATCACTAATGATTGTGTAATCGAAACCCAAATTATGCATAGACAGAGAACTCAAACAAATCAAAAGATAATTAGGTGCATTTTTTATAGAAGAATAGAAGATAGGAACAAGAATCTAAAGCAACCATTCTAACGATTTCAGAGAGATATGTTTCACCCTATTGGACCCTATAAAAACCTCACTTCTTAATTAGCCGACCTATTTCATTCCCTTCAAAATCTCCATCGTAATGAAAACCTTCTGTCCACCACTCTCCTTTCCCTAATTAACCAACCCTACCACCTACATGGCGAAAATATTACACTAGTGTAGACACTCAACACAACCAACACAATACTTCAACCTTACCTATAATACGACGTCTTTCAGTTCACATCACTCATACGTAAGTAGTTCAACACTCCTACCTACTCGTCAAATACTACAAACTTCACACCACCTTAGACACTGAAGATCACTAATGCTTACGAAACACACACCCCCCCCCCACTCCCTTCCTCTTAGATATTTTCGCAACAAATAAAACAATGCTTGTATTCCAGTGAGTCGAGAAGGACATAAATCACAACTTGTCCATCCCACTCTTAGCTAATACTATCTCACTTTCCACCACCACCAAAACCCCTAAACTTTTCGATAATTCCATACCAATTCCTAAACTTCGCTTTCTAGCAAATATAAACTCGAATGCCACCAAAGACGAGCAAAAGAGACAACAAAACGAAACGAGAGAAACACTCAACTCAATTAACCAAGAGTAAAAAGGCGAAATACTCATATACGCTCAATAATAATCTAAAGATTTACATGATCAATATCAATATGATTAATTAATCAATAAAAGAGCGATGATACCTATAAACAAAAGAAGAAGCTTTACTAAGAATCTACCAATCCAAAATACGATCCGGCAAACCGGTCTACACCGCCCACATGCTGAAAGAACCCATCCCTAATCCTCTGAAACACCAGCCACGTCAGCAGGCTATCTGACCCTGCCTGGTGCGACTTCCCAACCGTCCGATCAATCTTCAACGCCTTCGCAACCCGGTCCAGACCGCCATACAGCCCGTTACAGTACCTGATCACGTGCTTCACATCGAAAACCCTCTCCCCGAAAAACACTCTTATCAACTCGAGAAACTCGGTAAGTTCATCCGGCAACGGCCTCTGAGTCAGCAGTTTCAGCAGGTAACCGAAATCATACGCACCGTGAAACGTAACCCACACGACTTCCTCATTACACACCAACCCCGACGACATGACGAGCTCACAGAACCGCCACGAGTCGACACCGGCCTCGACATTCTTATCGAAATCGATACCGTTACCGCGCAACAACTCGACGGAGTCCGGCGCGTGAGAGTCACGTGATATGTCAAAGTCCTTGAAATTGAACTGCCAGATGAAGGTGAACTTATCCGAACCTAAGGAAGGGAGGTTGCCTCGGGAGTCGGC
>JBBYHQ010016755.1:0-10424 GCA_038382645.1 Spergularia azorica | reverse complement strand
CAGACTTCACACTTCAGTCTTTTTTACTGCAAGAAGCTTGGTCACGCTTGACAAATGTGGGAATTATTAGGTCAGAAATTTTACCAGATGTAGGACCAGGAGAAATGTGGGCCCAGGTAATTACATTTTGCTTGTGGTAAAAATATTTCTTGAGTGCCAATAATTGATGAAAAATGTCATGATCAACACAATAATATAGCAATTTTATTTTTTATTATTATTTTATTTTTTCGTTTTTTACAAATATTGGGGTTTATCTAATTTGACTTGTGACTTCTTATCTTGATCTGAAGAGATATGCATGTTGTCCACACTGAGTTGAAAAAGACACCCAAATAGAGGGTTGTATATTTTGCAAATCATTGAGAGGGACTTGAAGCATATTAGTTTTGAGATTCGGCAATTCTTTTGTAAAACCGTTAAATTAGCAAGTATGGTGATATGTATCACTTTGAAAAGATAATACACATAGTAATTTGTTAGCACTATATTTAGCTTTATGTAGATTAAGCTTCTCAGATAAGTTAGAAGATTACATCCACCAACATTTTAAGTTCACGGGATTTGCCGGACATCTTAGTTGAAAATGCATTTTATTTCAGAATGGATGGAATGGATACAATGTTGAATACTCTACTTTCTTTTAACTCACAACTCCAACCAACCCGTGTAAGAACTTACGAGTAAGAATTTTGATTCTTGTATAATGGTACATCGATCACAAAAGAAAAAATGAATAATAACTAGAATATGTATTGCTCCTTCAAATTTTTAAAATTGTTAATGCTGAGTCTAATATACGGAGTATGTGATAAACAAACAAACCTTACTAATCGTAAATTCGTAACCAAGACAGTAGAACATGCTCTATTTTGTCTTGTGGCATCAACTAAAGTAGCTTTCACCATGTTTATTACTTTCATAATAGCAGCGTAGCATAGAACATAGAGATGTGATCATTTCACTTTCACTACACACAAGTACACAATTTAATCCGAAACATGTATGACAAAACAAGTACATGGCATTTACACTCGATCTAGCATTAGCATAAGCCCAGTATGTTCCAGGGCTACTTCATAATTACTACTACTTCCTAGTTCATACCCATGAATGTAAGCAAGTTTTTGACGATTTATCGTCTTAGGATAGAGAGATACTCCGTATATGAGAAAAAAATGGTTCTCGTGCCACAAAAGTTCAGTACCACTTGTATTCAGAAATTATCTTAATTTAAGTTTGAAGTTAATTACTATAATTTGGATAGTGCTGAAGTCAATACTCCGTACGTCTTAATATTCAATTATACGTAAATTATTTTCATTGGGACTTCTTTCGGTTGTCATCAAAGTTTTCTAATGTCAAAGGGGACAAAAGTAATAATGATACATTCCCTCCCAAAACATATAAAAATTAAATTACCCAAAAAAAGAAAAAAAAAAAAAAAAGAAGAATTTGCACTTTGAGTAAGTCTGACTGTGTGCATGCTCATTTAATCAATTAATCCAGCTTTCACACTTCACAGGCTCTATATATGGTAGAAGATTCCATATATAAAAATTTTCCATATCAATTTAATTTTGAATTGATTAATTATTTAATACCCATGAATAATAATTCAAAAAAACACAGAAAGACACCATTAAATTTTAAATAAATACGTACCACATGGACTATATAACAAAATGGCCTTAAAATAATTTAAACATTTCCTAATTTGTTCCAAAAACTTTTTCTATTTCTATCTCTCTCTTCCATTTTTACTCCATCCATAAATTTCCATCACATTTCTACCATTCTCTCTCCATTATAATCAATTAAAATTCCACATAAACTTTTTTTCTCATCTCAGCTTGTAGAAGAAGATAGTGACATTAACTAATTGTTACTGTGTTTCTCTGTCTTTTTCTGGGTCTTTTGTTCTGTTTCAAAAACAGGGGAAAACAGAGATCACAAATTATTTCATAAAGATAATAACTTTGCTTCAAATTTCGATCTTTTTGAAATTTTATTTTTCTGGGTGAAAAAATGACAGTGGAAAGGAGAAGAGATCAACCAAATGATGATCAATTTCCAGTTGGTATGAGTGTTTTGGCTGTTGATGATGACCCAATTTGCCTTAAACTTCTTGAGTCTCTCCTCAGAAAGTGCAAATATCATGGTTTGATTTCTTAATCCCTTCTTAATCTCTGGTTAATTAATTTTTACTTGTGTTTTTATGTAATTAATTAAGTTGTGTTATTAGAAATTTTATTATTGTATAAGATTTGTTGGGTTTTAGACTTGTTGTTGATTTAGATTAATGTTATTTTATTTAGATTAATTTGATGAAATGATGAAAATTTGTCAACTTTTTTGGTGTGATTATTTTATACTTTTATGGTGATGTGATTAGCAGAAATGGGTTCTTGTTTAGTATGTTCTTCATTTTGTGATTTTGGGTCACTTTTTTTTTGACTTTTAGAATGTTTCGGCTTTCTTTTGAATTGTTAACGTTTAGTTTGAATATGCGGGTGGAATTACAACCAATCGATAACAATCTTAGGGAAGAAATGGAGTATTTGGTGTTTCTTGAAGAGTTGTTCATTTTCGAATTTATGGACACAAACACAAGTTATTGACTTTGTAAAGTGTTGGAAGATTTACCACTTTGATTGAGAAGAACTGTGGCTTAATCATTTGACTGAGAATCTACTGCTACTGTAACTTAATGATGTAAATCAGTAAATTTATTTACTTTTTTTTTTTTTTTTTTTTCATTTTCTTTTCATTTGCTAACTTTTGGGTGTTTTAAAGTTTAGAGATCTGTGTGCAAGACTTAATTACTTTTGATTGTGATGTTTTGTTGCTAATTATGAGTTTGTTTTGAGTTTAATGCTAGATATAATAAGCATTATAAAGTTCGGGTTTTGGCTCATTGGCTGTATTAGAGTAGCATTGTGGTGTATCTTTCTATGTTAAGAATGGTCCTTAATTGCTGATTTGAGGTTATTAATGTGTAGTTACATCAACAACCAAAGCTGTTACGGCTCTGGAGATGCTGAGGGAGAAAAACAACAGATTTGACCTCGTCATTAGCGATGTACACATGCCGGACATGGATGGATTTAAGCTGCTTGAGCTTGTGGGTCTTGAGATGGACCTCCCTGTTATAAGTAAGCTCGGAAATGTGATCCTTTTTGGCGTTGTTATTAGAGTTTCAGCTTGGTTTCATGGCATAATTGTGAATTGATTATGGAAAAGAAAGTTACTGCTGTATCTCTTGAATCTTGATCCTTGTTTACGGGATTAGTTTGTTAGTGTTATTACTTATTACTCCTGTAGTTTGATGGATGTGGATTTGCCATTGCCATATTGGGGTCTCGAATGCTGGATACATCAGTGTTTCACTTATATGTAGTTTTCCGACCTAATATGTTTACGAAAAAATTGATCTGTGCAGTGCTGTCGGCCAATGGTGATACAAAGCTAGTGATGAAGGGGATTACTCATGGAGCTTGTGATTACTTGCTCAAACCTATTAGGTATGAGGAGCTTAAGAACATCTGGCAGCACGTAATCAGGAGAAAGAAGACTGACCCTAAAGATCGGAACAGCTGTAACAGCCTCGACAAGGATTCTGCTGATGGAACTGCAACTGCAGGGGGAAACTCTGATCAGGATGTAAAGTTCTGTAGGAAGCGTAAAGACCAATTTGTTGATGATGATGAAGAGCAAGACGAAAATGACTCTGACAATGTGGATCCATCTACTCAGAAGAAACCTCGTGTGGTTTGGTCGGTGGAATTGCATCGCAAGTTTGTTGGAGCTGTCAATCAACTTGGTCTTGACAGTACGTTTCCTCTTCTAAGTTCTTTTTGTAGACTAATTTGGCATTAATCAAAGTCAGTTTATTTGACATGGTGAATCAAATAAGGAACTTTATCAAGAATAAGCACCTCCTGTCCATAATGTATTACGAGTCTGAACCTAAGTGAAAACTTGTTATCTTTCAAGGGTTGTCGGAAATGTATCATTGTTTCCCATGCATACAAGGTTTGAGTTGTCTAATGACACTTGTTTCAAAATGCTTTTTGTTTGAGTTTGAACCTGTTCTAGAGGTCTCATGCTACCATATCTGATGCTCGAGGGTCGTATTATGGTGTCTTAATCTATGAAAATTCTGACATCTTCTTGTGCTATACTTACACTACATTTCTGAGAAGGCAAATAAGGATGATATCTGTGATTTATTTCCTTGTAATTGAGCATGCTACTTGCTTTAGTTTGGCTTGCGGTGTGCGTGCATGAGGATTGAGGGGCAATGATATTAATGCTGACTATATTTTTCTCCTAAATGCAGAAGCCGTTCCTAAGAAAATACTGGAGCTGATGAATGTTGAAAAGCTTACTAGAGAAAACGTGGCCAGCCATCTTCAGGCAAAGTTTCTGAGTATCTTTCTTGTGTTGTATCTTCCTCGCTACATTATCTCAATTGACAACTCATAATCGTTTTCTTTGTGTTTACAGAAATATAGGCTGTATTTGAAAAGAATCAGCTCTGTGGCTAACCAGCAAGCTAATATGGTTGCGGCTTTGGGTGGTCCGGACTATTTGCGCATGAACGCTGTCAATTTTCACAACTTCAATGCTGCGACTCAGTTTCAGAACAATCCTTATAGATCCATTCCCCCTGCTGGAGTTCTTGGTAGACTAAACACTCCAACAGGGCTGGGGCTTCATGGGCTTTCATCTTCTGGAATGGGTCAGTTGGGGCACAGTCAAATCTCGAGTAGTTCCATCACTGACAGTACTAAATTCCAGCCTGGCTTATTGCCTCGGGATCAGACGGCTGTGCTTCAAGGAATGCCTACATCATTGGAATTCGATCAACTCCAACATAAGAAGGGTGTCACTGGAGTAGATGAGTTCTGTTCAACAAACGCCATGGTTAATGGTTCCAGCAGCTCCCTTCTCAGCCTCCCCAACAGTTCATTGACAATGCAAGGTTGTTCTCAAGATAGACATAGTGTCAGAGGCATTGGACTTACCTCAGATTCTCCTATTAATGTGCCAGATCATGTTAGAAGCAATAGCAATTGGCCTGCTGCTGTACAATCAGAAGCAGCTTCTACCAACCACATGGAGAATATGATGCATGACCTTTCACCAAATATTTCTGTGCAGAGTCGGTTGCAAGACTCAAGATTGGATGCACAATGTGAAGTGGGTTTGATGAGTGATAATCTAGGGCAGAACATGAGTTATATGCCCAAACAACTTTGGGATAACTCCAGGCCCGATTTTCTTAACCAAGGGAGTTTTCTGGATAGCTCAGTGAACTCTTCGATTGGCACTCAAGGAGCATACCATAGTGCGCCAGCTGATCCTAGAAGCACAGGCGCTATGCTGCATAGAAATGGTGGCTTTGGTTCAATTGGACAACCGAGATTTGATTCCGTAGGCAACCAACATAGCCAGCTGGCCCAGAATGCAGCATTGGACATGACGTTGAAAATGAAACAAGGACAGTTCATGGATCATGGAGGGAGGCCTATGGGAAATTATGCTGTTAATGGTGCTGGTTCCTTGGAAGATGTTGTAACTTCGATGTTTAATCGGGTTTGATTGTTCCTGTTCATTTGCAGGTATCTTCTTTCTTGATCGTGATTATGACCTCATATATTTAAGATTCAAACTGAAGTACTCTACTAGCTGCTGAAGTATCCATTCTTATGGCACTGTTCTACATAAACTTAGAATTTGTTTAAAACATTCCATAGATACTTTCCAACGTTGTCTTGTATGATAGCTAGGTCAGGTTTGGTCTGACTGTGAATGTTCAAGACTCTAGTAAGCAAAGCTTTATGCATGTTATGATGTACAAATGTCTCGTAACCTGATGATCATTATGGAAGTCCCTTTAAACTAGATCTGTCATTGTACTGTCCCTTCATTTTCATCCTTGATGTGGTTGGGCTGATATTTTATGAGTCACGTTCTTCTACTACGTTATATGCTCTGCTGTTTGTTCTCGAGCAATTTCAGAAATTTCTGTTCTCTGTGTGATACAGGAACAGGAGACGCATGACTGTGATGACAAGATATTTGAGTTCTGATCTGTAAGTTTCGGGATCATCTGTCTGACATTCGTTCAGCTTGAGCATCATGAAACGATGGTGATATGCAGGCCAGAAATGTCCCTATAAGTTAAGGGAGAAACTCCTATCTGTAATGTACTATCATACAGTTCTTATCTTTGCTCTGGAGTAGATAGCAGCCTGATACTATTCTGAATAAAATGCACTGCATATTGATTCTGCTATGCTAAAAATCTTTTTTCACAACCGTTAAATATATGCTCATTTACCTACATCAGTAGTTAGAAAGATAGTTAAATTTTTTTCGAGTTTTTTTATCTAGTCGTTCGAGGATTTTTAACCAGGAGGGTTGGATGCGGATATTTTCCAGGATTCCTGCCATTCATTGGTCTAGTTTGAACATACCAGACGTGGTGTACTCACCTAAGGTGTAAGGAATCGTCTGCATTTTGGCAAAAACTAGAATAAGACGATCTTACAGTGTGATACAATGATGATTCAAGATTTTAGAGTACGATTTTTTGGTTATATATTGAAGAACGTGTCGCAAAACCTTCAATACTCACCACGTCCTACCGTATTTGTCTTTGTTGGTAATTGATGGTCAAGGAAGGTTGGAATGGTACCACATCTGTATCATATCACATTATTGCTAGTCTGACATGAAATCCCACTTGTGAAGTTGTGCATCAGATAATGACATTGCTGGAATAGTGAATAAGATGGGAGATCTTGGATTATCTCATATGTGATACATTCACCTTTATATCATTGTCAGAAATTTTGCTTTCAATCATAATACTCCCTCAATTTCATTAGGTTCTTTGCATTTGGTTTGAATCTGTGAGATGAATTCAAACGAAATGCAAAGAACCTAATAAAATGGAGGGAGTATCATCTCATATGGATCCAATGCTCAAGTACAAATTTACGGTAGATCTTCTTCCTAATGCCCAACCATATGGTGCCGTGTGGTGGGTTAGGTGAATCGAGCTTATGTTACTGCCCTCAGGGCCACAGTGAGATACAGAGTCGCAAACTATAACGAGGTATGTTCAACACAACATTGTGTCGCATTGAAAATGCACACGGGATTATAGCGTGCATTAACACAGGATCATACCTCAGACTGTCACTGCCTATGTTACAGAATGGTGATCTAGTAGGTTTTAGTTCAAAGTTTGGAGGAAATAATGTGAGAAAGAAGTTAGGATTTGAGGGGATAGCCCAATTCTGATATCAATGCCCTTGTCTTCCTTAGGACTTTGCATAAAGTATGCGACCTGTGGAACTGGAGGGGCTAAGGGACAAGCAGCAGAAGCAGCTGATTGTCCATGCTGCATGAAGTTCACCCTGTGAAACGGCATTCTTGTCCAGTCAGAGACTATGGTTAGCTCCCTCAGTGGAGGGAGGGCGCCCCCCGACCCTTCGAGGGCTTCGAGATATGAGCTGACATACTGGTTGTTGACAGCATTCTTGGCCATCTTGATCTTGTTGATGATGGTTTCGTAGCTTGCAAGCTCAAGGTCACCAGCTGTGATCGCAACTGAGGCCAGGACGTAGGCGTTGCCGCTGAAGTCGTGGGACAGTGGAGGAGTTAGCCTACTCCTTGTGTCCACTGCAAATTGGAGACACACCATTCTGTCTCTTCTTAGTCCTAATGCCTTGCTCCTTGCCTGCATTATTCAGTCTCATGAGCTCACAAAATGTTGATTAAGTAACACATCCATGTATCAATGTGCGTTTTTTTTAATGATCCATAATGAGGCGCAAATGTCAATATAATGTACCCCTATATGTTCTTCATCTTTATTAGTATAATGATCGATCCAATATGCGTCATGATCATCCTACCAATTTACGACGACTGACCACATTTTTTGACTGGGCTCAAATCTAGGAATTAAAGAAATGAACCAACATAGTATAGATGCCAAATCAAACTTGTAGGCAATACACTTACCTTCCACAAATGTGCTGTGACAATCTCAAAAGAAGAACAAGGGGATGACAAGTTGTTGTTAAGGCCATAAGTTCTCCTCTTCAAATTGTCAACCATAGAATTGGTGAAGTGAAAGGTCTTAAGAATGCAATCATCATGAGTTGAAGATACAAAGGCCTGTGGATTGTTGAGCATTCCGCCGGGCGGGGCAGCCTGGATGATCAACTGGTACAGATGTTGGATGGCTGCACAGTTTGCTAAGGCGCTCGCCGGGTTTTTGGGTGTCTGGTGACTGAGTACCTGCAATCTTTCCCTCCCATGCACTGGTTTTTGCCAGTCTAGTAGTGGATTTCCTTGATAAGGTGTACTGGCTTTGGAAGCCCATGCAGATAGAAAATTGTAGGTTGCTTGTCCATCAAATAGAGCATGACTTGTTCCTATCCCAATTGAGTAGCCTCCACACCCAAACTTGGTTACCTATATTTATCATATCACAATATATAGCAGATTAAAATTTCATGTATTGTTAACAATAGGGAAGAAATTATCAATTCATGTTAAGAGGCTCTAGGAAGTATCGGATGACAACAAAACTTGGGTGAGACATTTCTATAGTGTACGAGTGTGAATAAATTTGACAAATCATATGAATTTCTAAGCGGTTTAAATTGAACACCCACCCTTATTACAAACTTTGACACTTATTATGATTCTTATCCGTAGAACGGTTTTACCCAAAACTTATTATAGCAGGTGAAAAACGTTATTTATTTTGTAGGACCCTCTCTTAATTTGATCCTAAATTATTATTGCCTTGGAATTAAAGAAGGGAGCATAATGTAGTTGTTGATAACACAATCACACAAAACATTAATAAACAAGCGGGAGATTATCAACTGATGATGCCCATCAACAGAAATTACCACAGACCAAGCACGAAATTAAGGGCATGCATTAGATATACTTAGAACTTCAATGCAAAATCATGTGTTAAATTTTGTATAATACAATGTTTTCATCCGGGAGCAAAGGGGGAAAACTCCAAGAGAATCACGACATCATTGTCTTATTTGTCCATCTTCTTGTTAACATTTTCTTCACACTTTACGTCACTTTGCTCAAAGAACATGCGCATCAAAAAGAATCAGTACTTCTTAACATGCTGTATCTTAATTACACCATTAACATTATTAACCTTGTCCTATGATGTTCATGTCAAGAGGGATGGACTCGACTCTCGACCTATAAACCATTCCTGAATCGATGAAGTCGGTCGCTAATAGTTGAGACTGAATCAATAATTTTAGTATTCATACTTTAATTTGTTCGATTAGAGGATTTATACAATCACCGTACAGGCGTTCACATACATTTACTAAATTCTCACTTTTATGTCTAGAGAGGTCATCGATAATTATCATAAATCTTTTCACATCAACGACTTCAAAAATGACAATTCATAGTTATGCATAATAAGTAAAATAAACTATATGGTAAAATTCATTTCTAAAACCATGTAATTAAATTAACCCTAGCTAGCTGTAATTCCCACGGCATATCGTTATAATAACAGTAATTCTAGAGGTCTCTAATAATTACGCACCTGAGCAACAAGGAGTGGCATCTCAGAGAAATCTCCATTAGTAGAGACACTTGGCTTATACACCAAGTTTTCAAAAAACTCATTATACTGAGACAAATCACCAAGCTCAGACATCCTAGCTTGTGTGACAGCCTCAACCATAATTGCACCACCATTGTTGCACCAAAGATTAAGCTTCCCATCATTAGGGTTTCGGCTTAATCTCCCGGCAGCCTGGTTCCATAGCGATAGCGTCTCCTCTAAGGCCGCCTTCAACCTACTAAAAACCGAGACATTATTATTGTCATACATGTAATAATCATTGTGATTTGGTTTGTAGAAGAACACCAAGTACATTAGTGTAGGACATTGCCTATCCAAATTGGATAGTCTCATAATTTTGGGTTGTTGCATGGTTTTTGGATATACATTTACCCTTCTTGTCTCATAAACACTACCCATAATTAATGTATTTATCAGAACGTTAAAAAAACGATCCAAAACCAAACGTAAACAAATGAATAAACAACACAGTTGTAAAAATTATTTCGAGATTTTTGGGTATGCAAGTTACTTAAAGCTAGTCTAATTATGGAGTTTTTGGTTGAAATGGTGAAGATTGAAGAAGAAGCTAAGAGTTCTCCAAGCTTATATAGGGAGAGGAAAGGTGAAGAGAGTAGGGGGAGTAGTATGTAGTAATAGCAGATTCCTAGGAGCCGACCTCCCTGTCTGTTTAGGTTGAAATCTATACTTATCTATTAATAGCCTAACATCCCAGCTGATGTGGCAAGCTATAAAGGGTATGGTAAAAAAAAATTCC
>JBBYHQ010016734.1:0-34654 GCA_038382645.1 Spergularia azorica | reverse complement strand
GGGAGACTCTTCTCATGAATCTGATGTCAACCTTGTTGAGAGTCTCCTTGGAAAACTTGTCACTGAGACATCCTTTGATGGTGTCTCCCTTCGTGATTCTTCTGTGGCTCAGTTGACGACAGCTGTCCGAATTTTGGCCCACATTGGGGAAAACAAGGTATGGAAGTTACAGTTGAAACCTTTATTTTCCTATGTTGCACTATTCCCTCGAATGTTTTATAAACCCTCAAGAAATGAGATTTTTCTGGAAAGTTATCTGTGGTGGTTACCGGATTTGTGTTCTTTGGTTGCTCCATATAATTTTATTATTATGGATTTTCTCACTTGTGTACATCAAGATTACAGTCAACTTAAGTCTGTTGAGCCCCATTGTGATGGCTTGTGTGACTTATGGCTTTGGCATAAGCCATCCTTCGTCTTTGGGTTTGTGATTTTGGTGTCCATTAACTGATTGCTAGAATGCCATTACTGCCTTGACCAGGATTCTGTGCCCCGCTTCCCCCTCTCGCATGAATAATCTTATTGGAGTGAATATTCAGACTATCAAAATTCAAAAATGGAAATAGAAGGTCGAATAGGAAAGGTGTATACTTCACTGATGCGATGTTGCTTTACAATCTTCTAAAGCCCACAAACGGCTATTTTTCCAATTATTTACCCACCATGTTCTTCCAAAGATGACCAATCACTTTTTCTCTTCAACATTTAACGCCTCTCGTTATTGCCACCACCATACAGATTGCTAATTATACTTGGTTTGGTAGCCAACAAGCTTCAACTGTTTTTTTTTTTACCTTGAGATGTCTTGATTACTACACTTGATTCAGAATAGGGGCACAGACGAGTGAAGGAGCCCTGAAAGGGCATGGTTAAATTGTGAAGAGAAGTCGGAGGTCGCTGATGGCCCATTTTTGAAGGATAGCTGTCACGCCTTTCGGTGAGGTGGTCATGAATCGCAAATCGTGGAAGGCATAGGACCAAGAGGGAGTAAGTAGAGGAAAACTCCAACATTAGCTGAAACATTTAGCGTAACACCTGATGTTATGAATGGGCATGCTAGCCAATTCCTGATCCAAATTTGTGCCTGCATGTAACCAAATGCCATAAAAGCTACCCTAAAAGGCAAAAATACCTCTGGAGTCTGGATCTTCGAGTATTTAAATCAGTAATCACAGCATATGGAACCTGTGAGGCATAAAGAGTTATTTGGTATTTAAGCTAGCTTTAACTGTCGGAGTAGCTTTTTTGATTAGTCTTCTTTTGCTTTTTAGGTTATTATAATCAAAGCTAAATTCAATCTTTTATATTCACACTTTGCTCCCACTTATTTTTTGGAATAACAAACTTAAACTAAAATGGTGAAATTTAAGAATCTTTTTCTTAGAAGCTACGTTGATTTATTTGAAATATAATGATACTAAATAAAAACATTAAGAGGATATGGTAGTAACTCACTTTTGGGGTTTCCTATTGGGTTTATGCTCAATTTCCAGTTGTTCAGTTACGTTGTTCTTTGGGCTAGGCTCCTCTTATGTAATGGTCCCAGCCTCTACAACAATAACAGCAAAGATCAACAACTTATCATCCACCATTTTGGCCTGTCTTACCGAACACTTTTATATCCATTAGCTAGCTCTTATCAGCTGTTAGGCTATCTTTATTTCTAAGACTTTACTGAGTCTTAACAATATAAGGTATAACTTTTTATCTTCCAAGACTTGGATTATTTGGATAATACTTGCAAGATTTTACACATTACCCCTCAAATTGTTTAAGACCTAAATAAAGGTAAGTGAGACCCACGATTTATCACACAATGTTACTGTTCATTGACTCTTAAGCTGGGTCTTGGTTTTCCAAGACTTGAACTAAGACATCTTAGATTTTGGGTAACATTATTGGTGTTTTGCATGGATTTGAACGAAAGTCTCAGCTTGAGACTTAAACTTCAGACTACCGTTGAGGATAGACTTGATTTCAATTACCATTTCAACACCAATCTACTATTTAATTTAGCTACTATTTTCGCTTTACATCAATCAGTCAGTTTTAGGCTATATCGCCAAAAACTCCCTTATAGCATACACTTGGGATCTTGTTCCCTAGAGAATTTCTTCTATGCCCCAAGTCTAATTCTGCCTTGTGGTTTCCATCTATGCAGGATGTTGCGACTTCACTGTACGATGAAGGTGCTATGACAGTTATATATGTCATTCTTGTCGATTGCAGATTAATGCTTGAGAGGTCTTCCAATGACTACGGTAAATACCTACTACTTATCTGTGCTACTTGTATGATGGTCAAGTGAACATAGGCTGTTTTTGAAATTTTGCAGCAAGTGACTGTATAAAAGTTTTAATTTTGCGCAAAGCCTTGTTATGACAAGGCAAATATTTTTTTCTTCTTCCTTGTTTAACTTTAATACTCCGTATCTTACAATTTTTCTTCGTGCAGTAGAGATTTATTCTAGTTGAAAAAAGATTTCACTTTTTTTAAGGCAATAGCTTTATCATTTGCTGTTTTGCTGTGTACAAGTAGGTGATTGCCAATCTTCACACCCACTCATGAAAAAAGAACTGAGCCTTATTTAAGGGACTTTAATTTTCATGCATTGTGTTTGGCCAGCTTGGTGGTGAGTATTTGGAAGGAAGTTGAGGTTGGGTTAGAAGCAGGGAGTCAGGGGCGATCACCTTAGAATTGGATGAAGACGTTTCTCAGAGTATCGAAGTAGTGTAATTGAATTTACTTAGCGGTTTAAGGTTCTATGTGATCCCAGTATACCCCATAGATTGAAGAGAAATTCTAGCACTGTACCATATGACAATTAGGCTTGCAGTGTTATATGACACTGACTGTTGGGCTGTGATTCAACGTCCAAGTTCTCATAATAATTTTGGCAGATATATTGATATCCTATCTTACTTGTCAAAAAAAAATAATAATAATTTTGGCAGATGTGCGTATGCTTCGGCAAATCTGTGTATGTACAAGATAATCGGTTAAGTAATGTGGTGATTTATGGGCAAAGTAGGCGTTGCTTTTACTGGAGGCAAGATGAAGCCTGAAGGAGTACTCCGTTCGACTCCATTTAAACACCCCCATACTCCCACAGGCCTTTTTTGGGTCAAAGTTTACGGACCTTGACCATAAATATCTCAAAATATATATAACAAATTATAATTTGACACAAATCTTTACATTTGGGTTCAAAGAACTTTCATAAAAGTAAAATTTATGTGAAAAACACGTTTATATACATATAAAAAGTAATGATCAAAGTCGTGTCTGGAGACCGTGTAAAAGCATCTGTGGTGTTTAAGTGGAGAGTTGGAGACGGAGCGAGTATTGATTTAGGTGGTATGACCATGTGAGAAGGAGACCAACTGATCCGGTTAGGGGGTGTTAAATGTTGGAGAAGTGATAAGATTGTAAGGGGGAGGGAATGACCTAGAATGATTTTGATAAGGTTGATTGACAACGATATGGAACAAATGGGGATCAGAATTTGGCTCTTAGAGGGCGTAGCGGAGAGAAAGCCTGTGGATGATGGAGTTTATTTACTTTTTGTTTATCCGTGTTTTGTTTTGCTGTTTCTGGTTTCAAACTTTTCTTCCTTGCTTTAGAAGCTATTTTTTGTTATTTTTCTCATTGTATTTCTAAACTTCTTTTCCCTGATTGTGTGTCATACTTCTTTTGTCATTCCTCATTTGAGCAATATTATGATTTCACCTTTCCCTGCTTTCTACATTTTGATTGCTCACTCTATGACGGTTTCATATGACGATTCATGTTCGCTGACCCCTAAAATTTTCCGATAAGGCTTTGATATTGTTGTCTCCATGGTAAACCAGCACCCTGGAGGGTACAATATAGGAATTGGTGCGGTGCATTCATAAGCTTCTAGGGTTTGATAATTAAATTTTAATCGAAGCGGGAGGATAACAAGAAATGAAATGTGTAATAGCAGTCTCTGGTCTGAGTTGTCGATATTGCCCAAAAGTTGCAAAAAACTTATTTTTCTTGTAGCTTCAGTGCAATAATTCTCAATATTGTAAGACCAGCTGGGATGTGTTTTGGATAGTGGCAGATGTGTTGTAGGTCTCACAGGTTATTAAACAAACTTCTTTTGTTAAAATTTTATTTGAAAGTTAACTGAGGTGAGCTCTACATCTTCAAATTGGCAATAATACTGGTAAACAGCCACAATCGCAAGGCCTTCGTCACAAAATGATTTTGGGGTGACTCATAATAACCATCTCTGAAAGCTTAACAGTGGAACAAGAAATGGCAATAGTAGAGATGACTATTATACTAGTCTACTGGTTTTTGGGGCAGAAATGTTTTCCAGCTACTCACATGTCTTTGTTAAAATTACAAGAAATCATAGCCGAAATAGATATTGATATAGAGCTGTAAGTTTTATGATTGTTGTAACAAGATGATGACACAATTTTTTTGTACTTTGTCCAGTTCTTATGTGTGTGCCATAAGGATGCTGAGTTATTCTTTTCCTTTTGTCTTCATTTTACTGCTGAAGTTCATCGCTAGGTAAATTGTTATCTTGTGAGTAACATGATTTGTTTTACTGTCCGAACAGATTATCTTGTTGATGATGGTATGGAGTGTAGTTCTACTTCTGATCTCTTGCTGGAGCGTAATCGAGAGAAGTACCTGGTTGATCTTTTGATTCCTTCACTTTTGCTGCTTATGGAGCTTCTGCAAAGACTAAAGGTTTTTGAACTTTTTCCTGGTCTTTTATTCTTATCTTTACGACTACCTGTTTTGTCCAAGGCAATGAGGCAGTGCATAATGATAGAAATGTCTGAATATTCTTGCCTTGTGGTGGTGTTGATCTCATAATGTGGGTTCAGAATTGGTTTAGCTTACTTAGTGAAAGCTTGAGATTCCGTCTGAAATCGGATGCAAGATCGTTTCGTTGATGTTTATTCAGCAAACAGGGGTTTGTTGTTAGCAAGTCTATATGGTGATGTTTACTCAGCGCACAGTGGGTTTGTTGTTAGCCAGTCTATACTTGAGTACTTGTTAAGGAAAAGGGTAGCATGTTGTCTGTTGGAAATGCTAATGGTGTTTTAGCCACAGTGGGCTACTCTTTGGATGAACTTGATAAACTGTGGTAGTTGACAGACAACGAATATTTTTATATGATGCCTGTAAACGTGAGATCCTAAAATGAATCACCTTACTAAACTTTTCCTCATCTGCGAAGTATACTGTTGGATCATTGGTATATGAAGTTTTGCACTTTTTATAATCAAAAGACATGAAAAACAAATGGGTTTTATTTTGCCAACTTTGCTGTACAAGGATTTAGTATAAGATTTGGGCAATATGCTACGCCATCACTGTTCTATTTTTTTTTTCCCTGGTTTGCTATTTATATATATTATTTGTGATTATGCTCACTGTCTGAAATTATTTCTTTAGCAACATCTTATATTTGATCGTTTTGTCATCCTCATATTCCTTTGTTGTAGGAAGCAAAAGAACAGTACAGAAATACAAAGCTTATGAATGTCCTCCTGCATTTGCACCGTGAGATTAGGTGAGTTAATGTTTTATCTTCCCATAGAACTCTTCTTCTGAAACATAGCTGTATGCCTGTATGCATTAGAGGCGTACTTAACACATTTGTGGTTTTTGCAGCCCTAAGTTAGCTGCATGTGCAGTGGATTTGTTCTCGTCTTATCCTGAGTCTGCTCTTGGTTTAGAAACGGTGTGCCATCTAATTGCATCAGCTCTTGCTTGCTGGCCTGTACATGCATGGGCTCCTAGTCTTTTCCATGCTCTTCTTGACAGTGTTCAGGCTGCTTCTTCATTAGCTCTGGGCCCCAAGGAAACCTGCAGCATGCTGAGTTTACTGGTATATTGATACTTTTATCCTCACTGGCTGTGTATACCTTAACCATGTACTAAAGTATGTGATGTGAAAATGTGTTCCGCTGTGCCTGGTTGGTGTTTTTGTTCCTCTTTTGTTTTCAGGATGCATCTACCCTTAAATTTCTCTTTGGGCCGAGGTGTCAGTGGTGGTTAGGGGATTTCAATTATGTCCCTTACCCGATTGGGACCCACTTCTCATTTTCTCATTATGCTCATCTGGAATTGATAATATTTCTCATTTTCTTTCTATAAAAATGTGTTGGCGGATATACATAGGCGCATCTGTTTTGCAGGGTTGTTTCTATGTGGAAACATGGTTGTTTCTATGTGAAACAGGGTTTTTCCTCTAAAGAAGAAAGTGACATATTCCTACAATTTGATGGTAAATTAACGGGTTTGGGTTTGAGTAAACTGGTTAACACAAACTGACACGATAGTTTTGCTGGGCAGTTTGAAACCGATGCTCAGCCCATTTGCATTGAACTGTGTGGTCTGTAGCATTTTTGTACATATCCCAATCAATGTGAAGTCTGCTTTCCTAATTGATCAAGTATGTACATCTTGCAATCATTCCTAATTGGTTAACTATTTACATTAAGCTAAGTGAATTTTTTTTGTGTTTTTTTTGAAGTATAATGAAAATGGGTTAAAGAAGTTAGGCTGGTTTACTCAACCAATAAACAGGTTGGGTTTGCTTGAGGACGTTAACTGTTCATGGGTCGTGTGCTAGGTCAATGGGTGCTCGCCTGTTTACACTTCACTTAACCCCCACACAACCTCATACTAGAAGTTTTATTTGGCTATAGTTCTCTAAGAACTGCATTCTGTGTACTTTATATTCTCATATATCTGAAATTGTCATGATAACTGTCATGATAACTTCGTTCATCTATGGTGCTGATGTAGTTTAATTTTGTTCGTATTAGATTGATCTCTTTCCTGAAGAGGGTATCTGGCATTGGAAAAATGGTCTGCCCTTGTTGACAGCTGTCCGTTCGCTGGCGATTGGGACATGTTTAGGGTCTCTGAAGGAGAAAAAGGTGAACTGGTACTTAGAGCGACCACATGCAGGGGTTCTTCTTTCTCAGTTGTACCCTCACCTTCCGAAAATCGCAAAACTTGTCCTTCATTACGCTTTTAGTGTATGTAATCTTCTACATCTTGACTTCTTTATTGCATTATATTTCCATTTGTTGAAGTAGTATAGTGGCCTTAATAAACACTTCAAATCTGTTATTGCGGTTTTTTTTGTTTGTCTCCAGACAATGGTTGTCGTCCAAGATATGCTGCGTATATTTATACTTCGGATTGCATGCCAAAGAGCAGAAAATGCTTCTATACTTCTTCAGCCTATTGTGTCTTGGATTCATGATCACTTGGTCGACTCTTCTTCTTTGGAGGAGATAGATGCATACAAGGTTACTTAATCTGCTTGCTATTGCTCTATCTTGTTTATGGAGTCGTTATCATTCCCCTTACGAGTATTAGTTTTTTGCAGGGTTATAAGTTGCTCGATTTCCTTTCTCGTGTGCTTGAACATCCACTGGCTAAGGTAACTCTCAGCTTCATCAATTTTCCGTACCCCTAGTGAACTCCTGCTCCCACATCTTTGCTGATACAAACTTTCTTCCTTCCTCACCAGCCTTTATTACTGAAAAGTGGTGCTGTCCCAATGCTTATAAAAGTTTTAGGAAGGATTGATGCATATGAGAAGTTGGCTTCTGATGGAAGAATCTCAATGAGTTCTGGATCCAATATCTCTACTTGCGTTCTCCCAGTACTAAGGTCCTTGTCTTTAATTTGTGATACTCAATCCAGTGCAAGGCTTCTTGGAGCATATCATAGGTTAGTGAGTAAATCTTTGCTCTTCATCTTTTTACAGCTCCTCTTAACCTCCCTTTCTGGCAATATAAAGGTCATTGTGTTATTCTTGGCTAGTTTAATTTTATGTTTAAAAATGGTCCTCTATTATATGCAATTATTTTGTTAGGAAGGGTGCCTGGTTTTTTTCAGAACAAGTGACAAATCCTCCTCCCCCCCCCCCTCCCTCTTGTCCAAAAACGGCGCACCCATTAAAAATGAACCAAGTGAAGCCAGGAATGTTTTGTAGACATTGCTTGGTTGTTGAATATGTTCTGGTGTTACTATTTTCTATTGTGTTTCTCTTTGATTTGTCGGCAGTTTCTCAAAGGTTTCCTTTTGACTCTTCTTGTTTAGGGTAGAAGAGGTATAGCCACTCGCACTTCTCTCTTGCTGTTTCGTGTTTTTTAACAAATACTGTATCTGACAGTGATGAATACTTAAATATTGGGGATTAATGTGTTTATATTGGTGGGTGCGTCTCTCCTTGCTTTTTCTATTGCTGGCACTGTTTAATGGTTCTTACACAACATTTGGGTACTAGTAATTGTGTTAGCTGCCAATGTAGGGTTCTCAGAATTCGCTGAAATCAAGGGCCTTTGAACTTAAATTTGACACCTAAAATGTCATGAAGTAAAAGAGGTGGTCTGAACTCTGAATATGAATGGAACTTAGATTTAGCTGACAAACATCTTTTGATCTGCTGGGCGGCTGTGAAAGATTGTTTACACCCTTTTGGTTTGGGCAGTAATGATAGAGAAAAATTAACTTGACATACTGATGGTTTCATTTGTAAGGAAGAAAAACGAGATACCTTGTCTTTTCCTTTTCTTTTCTGTGTTGCATGCGTAATCTTATGGTTCTGTGTACATATTTCCATGAATTTGTTGTGAATGGATTATTAACTGTATGTCTGCTTGATTAAAATGCTTTGCCTTCTTTTGTTCGATTGTGTAGCCAAGAGTACCTAAGCACTGAAGAAATTTCGAAGATATATAACCATATTTTCAAATTTTGTCAGGTAATATCTTGGTTCTCTCTCTTCTTATGTCTTTATCCTCTCATGATTTCTTGATTCTGAAAAAAAAATTTAATGCTATTATCTAATTTAAAATTTTCAATATATATGTCTTCATTTATTGTTTCCTGCTCTTTTTTCATTATTCAGGTCCTGCCAGTTGGAAGAGAATTGCTTGCATGTCTATCTATTTTTAAAGGGCTAGTTTCTTATGCTGAAGGACAGAGTGTTTTACTGGAAGCATTTCAGTGTGTCAAATTTGGTAATAGTGATAAAAACCAAGCTGTAAGAGCGCAGGATGGTCATAAATATTACAGTCGCTTGATTGATGCTGAGTGGAAGAGTGGCCCTCTTCTTTTTTGCTTGATTAATATATATAGATCAATAGAGAACGAGGGTCTATCTACTGATGCAATGGAGGCAGCTGGGATGCTGACTAATGGGGCCATAAGATTTTGCATGGATGGCAAAAGGTAAACACATTTGATTATACCTGCTATAGTAGTTCTATCTTCCATTTGGACCTTCCTTTAAACATTACAGCTGTTGGTCAATTTTGCCTCTGGTTAGTTGTAATGTAGATTAATCTGAGGCTATGCCTATCATTTAGCCTGTAAGATACTAAATGCTGAAGGAGATGATTAGTTTAAGCACATCTCCCTCGTGGGTTAGCACTACATACCAAAATGTCTGCTTTCTTTAGGACCTTTATGACGGGTTACATTTTCAATGCTACTTTCTTTTCTACATCATGTCTGCATTAACTTAAATTGGCTCTTGCATCTCCAGCAATCTTAACTACAGTTTCGAAGTATGCCTTATGCCTTTGTAAAATATGCCTAAGGCCAGACACAAGGATCAATATATCGAGGTCAACGAACCTGATCTACCAATTTGGCTAAACCGTCTGCACTTGTATAATCACTTTGATATGTTGTTGTCATGTATAGTTGTAAGATTTAGATTGGTTGATCTTGATGATGGTCATTGCTGACAGCTTTTCTTTGTGCAGCTTCATCGAGGAGAAAATTGATGCATTAAAATACTTCTTTGGGCTATCCAGTGATGTGGGTGGAATAGATGGTGCCCTGGAAGACAACATCAAGTATGTTCGAGACTGGCCTGCTTTATTGAGTTCAAAGATTACTGATGAAGAATATGTTGGTGCCTCACATCTGGAGCCCACCATGCATCAGGTATTTCTTTGTTTATGTGGTTCATGTGCCATCTTGAAATTTGCTCATCGAAAACCAGTCAGTGAACTATTTCTTATTTCTTAATTTTTTTTTTTTTTTTTTCCCGAACCCCAGCTTTTAGAATCTGCTCGCTCCCTTTCATTGTTGCTGCTGAAGCCCATCGATTTACGGAATATTGGTGAGGTTATCTCTGAGAAAGCTCTCTTGGTTCCGTCTGATCCATTTTCTTCAAAGATACATATGTTGACGGATAGCAGCTCAGAAAGGGTCGAAACTGAACTGCATACTGGAGAGCTGGGTGATAGATTCCAATGGGAATGTCCTGAAAATTTGCGGAATAGGTTATCGCAAGCAGGTCTCCTGGGAAAAAGGAAGACTGTAGATGTTGCTAGCAGGCATGGAAAAGGCGAAAGTACTACACCTGATGTACGAGGCTCAGGGTCGTCCGTTGCTCCTTCAGCACCAACTCGGCGGGACACCTTTCGGCAACGGAAACCTAATACAAGCAGGCCCCCTTCTATGCATGTTGATGACTATGTTGCCCGGGAAAGAAATGATGGGTCCACGAATCCTAATGTCATTGCAATCCCACGCCTAAGTTCATCTGGTGGAAGGCCTCCATCAATTCATGTTGATGAGTTCATGGCCAGACAAAGAGAGCGTCAAAATGCTGTTGCTATGGCGGGTGTGGAGTCAGTTTCTCAAGTAAAGAAGGCTGCACTCGAAAGTGATAATAATACAGAGAAGTCCAACAAATCGAAACAACTCAATACTGATCTCGATGACGATCTTCAAGACATAGTGTTTGAAGTTGGGGAAAATGAACCAGATGATAAACTGCCTTTCCCGCATGCAGATGACAATCCTCAGCAGGCTGCATCTGTTTCAGCTCAGCAAAGTCCTCAGCATTCAATTGTTGAAGATACAGAAAGTGATGCCAAAGATATGGATGTAAATTTGGCTCCTAATATGGAAGAGAATGCACAAAGTGAGCTTTCCACCAGAATGTCGGTTTCCCATCCGATGAAGCTGAGGCGTGAACCTAGTGTCTCTTCAGAAAAGAAGTATTATGAGCAACCTGATGACATGAAGAATAACAACATAGTTGTTCCTGGAGGGATGGATTCTTCTTCAGGAGTTAAGTCTTCTCGGTTTATGGCCTCAGCATATGGCAATGGCTCCCCACAAGTGGATCAATTACCAGCTGATATGAGAATGGTGCCTCCCAATTTTGTTACAGAAAATAATAACCAAAGAGTTGCGCGTGTAGTTGGTGGTGGACCACACGGTCACCATGATCAGAAACATTTGCTAAACCAGCCGCCATTGCCTCCAACACCACCTCCACCAACAATTTCACCAGCTAGATCCCAGGGTTTTGAACCCGCTCCAGCATCATCATCGTCATTCATCAATACTCACAATGATATGCGTTCATCCTACCATGTAAGACAAGACGCTGCATCTTCCATTTTGTCACTAGTTTCTTCCCTTCTCCTTCTGTTGGGAGAGAGAGAGGGGGGGGGTCTATTTCATTTAGAAATGTCTTATTCTATTTTTGAGATGGAGTAAATTTAACGAAGTTTACTCTTATTCATTTTGTATTTGCAGGTTCAAAGAGATTATCAATCTTCTTATAGCAACAATCCTAGATCCTCATCGACCTCCAAATTCGTGTTAGATTCACGTTATGCTCGGCAATCTAACTCCTCTGGTGAATCTTCTAGGCCTTTGCCGCCACTTCCTCCTACACAAGCTCCTTTCTCAACCAACCAAGTTAACATGCCATCTAGGTCACCGACATCTAAATCTTCGGTATATGGTCAGAACAACCCAGGAGCTGAAGTTTCACAATATACACAATCACCAATGGTCCCTCCAGGTTTTGGCAGACCGCAATCAATCCCTTTTTCAGTCCATGGTAATATTCCATTGCAACAAAGTGATAATCTTGGTGATATAGCTCAGAATGCCCACGCCCCTCAACCTCAAATGCAGTCCATTCAGCAACTCCCTCCCTTACAACCCTTGCAGCCCCCACAGATGCCTCGTCCCCCTCAGCTATCTCAACAGTTAAGGCCTGTACAAACATCACTGCAGACCGAGCAAAGTGGTACCATGTCACAGGGCCATGTTCAGATGCTGATGCAGCCTCAACAATTACTACAACAATCGCAGATGTCTCAGTATCAGGTTTATTATCAGGCCCAACAGCAAAATAGCTTGCCGCACCCACAGCAACAGCAGCAAGCACCACATCATCAAGTAGATGCTGCTGCACAACAGCAAATGGATCCTGCTATGACATTGCAACAATATTTCAGTTCTCCTGAGGCAATACAGGTAGGTGTTAGTGTGTTACCAGTTTGTTTCTTGTTATTTCATACGACTTGCATTTTTCTCTAATAATGGATTCTATGACAGTCTTTGTTGAGTGATCGTGATAAGCTTTGTCAGCTTCTTGAGCAACACCCAAAGTTGATGGAGATGCTTCAGGTTTGAGATCATCTTGTCCTTTCTCTTCTAGTAGTTTCATTTAGTCTTCATTGTATACACTTTCGGGATACATTTATTATTAGTCTGTATGAAGATTGTTGTCACTGATTTGGTTAGTTGGTTCATTATTGTAGAAATTGTTGGTTAGGAGCAACCCTCTCTTCTAGTTGTCTAAGCAATGTTCTATTCGTGATGAAATATTCAAGGGTAATGTGGGAAGTCGCATTGGAATTAAGGCAAAACAGAGATTTCTCTTACGCGTAGTATAGTTTTAGCTAGTCTCCTGTGATCTGGTCTCTCCACGTAGTACCACATTTGCACTCTGAGGTTTCAGTTTCGCTGTGTTTATTCTCAGCCAGTGTTGCTGAAAGTGTTTTTTTTGTTCCCTGTTTCTTTTGCTGTCCCATTAAATCCTCTTTTCTCGGGTTTTGGTTTTTATCTCATGCAGGAACGGCTGGGGCAACTATAAACACAAGTTTTCATCTATGGACTTGCACAACCATTTCACTGCTAATCGCGGATACCACCCACTATCTCTCATTTAGGATCTGCATCTGGCTACTAGGGGTCGTTGGCGGTTTGCCAAGGCTCTACCTCTGTTGTACCAAATTTTGTTTCCATTGGCCTTTTGCCATAGCATTCTCATGTACAGTAGTACTTAGTTGTAATTTGTGAATAAACTATGTTTTTTGTAGGACGTACAGTATGTGTATCAATTTATGTTTATACGTAATTGTAAGTTGTAACGCAAAATTTACATGCTGCCAAGCTATTTAGTCATCTATAGAATGTGGTTCGTGCCATGACATGATGCGGTAAGCTTTTAATAATTTAAGGCGAGTTTTTAACTCGAAACTTTAAAAGCTCAACTTCTCCCATTCCTTTGTTGTAAACCTGAAGTTTCAGTTTCACACTACCTCATGCGCCAAACCAGTTTCCTTAGGATACTGTAATCTTGTAAATGCGGTGCGGTGTTCACTAGTCATTACTCTTTGCAACAATTTGGTCTATTGCAATCACCTGATTGTGTGCTTACCAAGTTACCAGTGTATTAATAGTGTTTACGACAAGCTCGCCCTAGCTGGTCCTAGACTCCTCGGCCAATTTGCCGATGTGCTAAATTGGTCTGGCTTGAGTCTCCAGCTCCGAAAAGGACCCAGCTTGGGCCTTTCAGGTAACCAGTTCTATCAAGTATGTGTTCAAGGTTCAGGCTCGGTGGTGAACCGGTCCAGGCATGGCTCGTGGCCGCCTCTAGGCATTCTGTTAGCATGTTCTTGGCCGGCTGTTATTTTCAGATGAATTCTGAGACAAGGAGGATTTGCAATTTGAAACATTCCCTGAGAATCGAAGTTCAGATTTGGAGCTGTGTTCAAGGATTTGGCGGTCACATCTCGACAGTGAATGAGTGGGATGCATGTGCAACAACCACACTTCAATATGCACATGCTTTTTGGGAAAAAATTGACCAAGTTTCTTTCTCAAAATTTCTTGGATAATAATAAAGCTTACTTTCAAAAAGAAAATGAACCCAAATTTCTTATTAGGATGCAATTATGCATATTACTAAGAGAAAGTTTGGATCTTTATTGTGTCCAAACTTAAAGAGGTTTTTACTTTTCACTACCAATAGAAAGTTAAATGTTTTATTTTATATTTTGATCTTTTTACATTTTGTTAATCTAGATTTGAGTTAAGTAAAACCATAAATTACGACAAAACTCACCCTATAATTTGAGGGAGCTCATTCATAGTATTTTGATCTCAGTACTAGGTCTAGAACTTCGTATTATCGTGTAAGGGCTGCATCCACTGCCATTTTATAACATAGTAATATAGTACAGTGGTAAATTGAAAAATAGGATCGCACGCGCCTGAGAGGGACATGAATGTAGTGGTTGTTTTCCAAGGCAATAGTGGTACCTTAATTTTTTGCTCAAAGATGAACTCATGTGCATATATGATGTCGAGTACAACCTTACACAGAATTCAAACAAGTTAAATTTTCATTACATATTTTTGTGAATTATGCTTTTAATTAAAAAAAATGTTTTAAAATGTTGTGTGAAACCCGTTAATTGAACGTAGTAAATCAAAAGATTGTGACCTAGTCAATGTACTTGTTTGGACATGGAATTAATATAAAGAGTTGACCTTTCACGAGATACCTCATGATCATATGGTTTCATTTTTACTTCATCCTTACTACTCCATACAATAAAGTGTGCTCCTATATGCTGAAAGTCCACAACAAGTTAATTCATCAATACTAGTTAGATAGTAATATAGTATAAACGGTCGAAATTTACTACATACCACATACTGTGTATAATTTAACCGTACCAGTTCAGAGAAACAATATGGATTATGAAGGTTGTGAAGGATATAAAGAATATACAAAAACTCTTCGTAAAAAAAAGGAAAAAAACCATCGAAGCCATGGTTTAACAGTCTGTCGGTCTCCAACTAGGCAGATTAGCCAGGGGTGTACCAGTTTGGAGTTTAGACAAACCCGAAACTATAATAATGTCCCATTTTTATTTTATGGAATTATTTCTTTCAAATCATACACTACAGAAACAAATACTCTACTTTTTTCCAAAATTACAATTTACTCCTCTCAAAAAAATTCAATTTTCTCTCTCCTCCCTTTTTCCTGCACAAGAGAGAGAGAGAGGGTCTCCTTGTTTCTCCCCTTGTTCCCTCTTTAGTCTTTCTTCACCCAGAATCCCAAACCAAACCTCCTTTGTGTTTGTTTTGTTTGGGGTTCTTTCTTCATAATAACATAAATAATAATTAACCCCACTTTTTTTTTTTTTGTTTTTTTTACCCAATTCAATCAAGTTTTTAATAATCTTAATTGGGTTAATAAAATTTACCCCATTACATTATTGTCTGTTTGCTTAGGAAATCAACAAAAGGGTTCAATTTTGATTTTTCATCTACTGCAGACATGAATAATCTTCTCTCGGTAACTTTTTAATTTATTTATCTTTTTGTGTTTTTGTTGATTACCCTTTTCTTATTTTAATGTGTTTGTGCTAAAGATGTTGTCTTTTTTGTGATTGAGCTTGGATTTTGCTGTTGCAATTTGGGTAAATTTGTTGAATTGTTCGTGTCTTGTGTTTTTTCTGGGTCAATTCTGAGCTTGGTTTGTTGTTTTGATTGATCTTGACTTGCAAGTGTGAGAATGTTGCGTATGAATCACATTTTTACTTGTCTGACTTTGTAATTCGGCGTTGCTAGCTTACAATGCAATTAAGTTTGCGGGTTTTTGTTAGAGAGAGATTAGAGGCTTTGAGATTCAGGGTAGAGGGATTTTTTGAACTTGAATTTGTTTAGACTGCCTGGTTGGATCTGTTGCAATGTGGAGTTGTGTATGAGGCCAAAATGTTGAAGAGGTGACGAACTTGATCGTATTCATTTAACCTTGGAGGGTTTCCTAACCCGAAAATAACCCAGCCTGAAAATACAAAATGCACCTTCTCAATAAAATTTCAGTAGGCAATATGCTGGAACAAGTCCGGCTAATGTTTTAGGTTTTGGTAATCAACGTTCGTAGCTTGTGGGTATACTTTTCAATAAGTAGGAAATATGAACAAAGAAACGGAGTATGGTATAGATGTTGTGGCACCAGATTGCCAGTTCAGTGAGTGACTGCTAGAATACATTGTAGTAGCTGTAGGCGAGACTTGAGAGGTGTGGAGTTATCCTAATATCCTCCACTAAGGAAAAGACAGAGGGTCTAAGGCCTACACAACTCATCCTTGTCGTACAAATCATGTTCCTTATGCGTACCGTGCTGTTAGCTGGTGATGGCTGATTTGGTTGCCTCGTATGCCACGTCTGGAGAGTTGAGACCACCTTGTTTACTTGATCTCAGCCCCTAAACGCTTTTGTTGGCTTGCGAGTGCCGTCCATGGGATTCTGACAAGCTTTTGATTTGTATGTAGATGTTTGTTTACTGAATCTGGAGACTTGAGATTGAATGCTGTCCTGCATACTTCTCAACGACCTGAACTTATTTTGTATTTGTCCAACTTGTATGTGTGTATTATTGGTTCTCCTCTTATTATTCTAATTTTGTTACCTTCAACAGGATTCGTTTGATCTTCCTCGTGGCCAATCATCGAGAGAAGGCGATCTTGAGGCGGGTCTAGATCCTCGCAATTCGGGAGAATTGGGGTTGCAAAATTTCTCTAAAAAGGCGAGTCCATGTTCTATACTCCGTATATAATCTGTTGTCTGTCTTCACCTTTGTTAGTGAGGTTTAAGCAGTCCCGATTATGATACTTCAGCTGGTTATTTCATATGTTAAAATATCCCAAAGTTGCAGCATCCTTATATATTCAGCAACGCTTGTTTTCTTCTTACCAGGTTCAAGAGATTGATAAACAATATGAAAAGATAAACAATCTCCTTAGAAAGCTCCAGGTATATCTCCAAATTCTTTTCTGTACGCCAATTGACTAATATGCCACTGTTATTGCTGGAACTATAGTTCTGGAGGAATATGGATTGCTGATATAAATATGCTAATTGTTATTTCAATCGGCATGCAGAATGCACATGAGGAGTCAAAAGCTGTTACTAAGGCTGCTGCTATGAAATGTAAGCTTTTCTCCCCCTTATGCATTTATAATTGTTTAATGTTATCGTCTTGTTGATTGGCTGGAACCTGGAAGTTGTTGATTCTCCTTTTTGTTGATTTACAGCTCTAGTCTAATTCTTGGGAGTTTCCTGAATCATAAAAAGTAGATATATGAACTGTTCTTTTATTTTCTTTCGGCTCTGCATATTTTTTTTTTCACAAGTTTTCATACATCATCTTTCTTGTTCCACTGTCATCTGGCAATTCATGTTGTTGTCGTGAGGCTTTGATCTGCTGCAGAACATGGTCATAACCTGTTGTCCAATAGAATTCCTCGATAATCAGACCCCCTATTTCTCTGTAACTCTCTCTGACAATCCCAAAAGTAGGGAGGAGTGTAGACTGTCATACTTAGATGCGAAAGCATGCGAATTCGGCCAGTGGTTTTGGGTGAACAACAGAAAAAATTCAAGTTCTCTCTTTATTAGTGCCCATTAGTGCTCCTTTTATCACGGTGGATTTACTGAATTACATCTGGATATGAGGCTTGGGTTTAATGTTCTCTAGTTCGCTTTGGAACCACGTCTACTGTAGTGTACAGTGTTTAGATGATGGGCTCATCTAATCTCCATCCTCCGCCTCTTTATGTTCCACGATTCCAGGAAAATATTGGGGCCATGGCTTATAAGAATTCTTAAATTACTGCAAATATGTCCCAAGATTATTTTTTGCGTGACTTTCAGTTCAGTAGCTTTGATGCGTCCATCTTTCCCCTGGGAAGAGTTACGGTCCTTTTGCTTCACTCTTACATGTCTATTGATGTCTCGTGTCCTCAGTGAGCAAAATATATTTTTCAACCCAATAACTTGTAAGACGTGTATCTCTTCAAATAGCAGTCCTATGAGTGGCGATTTACCATAGATATCTAATGAACACTATATAACAATGCATTTTTAGTGGAGTTCATAGCTATTTATACACCCAAGTGCCCAAGTGATTAAAATTCTTGATCCTTTGTGAAGCTATTAAGCAGCGCATGGAGAAAGATGTAGATGAAGTCCAGAAGATTGCTCGGCTAATAAAATCCAAAATTGAAGACTTGGACCGAGATGTAAGATGCGCGTTCTTTTGGATGTATTTCAATATTTGAGCTTAACTTTAGTAACTCATGATTTTTTTTCCTCCAGAATTTATCAAGTTTGCAAAAGCCTGGGTGTGGAAAAGGTACTGCCATTGAACGTGCCCGGACTACCCAGACAGTGTAAGTCATAAAGGCCCGTTAGTGTAGATGGGGTTCCGATTATTTTTTTTTTCATAGATCTTTGGGCTTCGATTACCAAGGAATGGAGACTTTACGAATTAAGCCCGAAGATTGGCATTCTATTGCTGTCATTATTTGCCAAAAATAAATGATCCTTTCTTAAATGGATCCTATCGTCAGCTTTTGATATATCGTTTTGCTTTTAGTTTTCACAACTCTATTCTTGCACTGAGTTTTGTGGTACCTGGCAAGTAGCTACTACTAGCTGTTGGGCTTAGCGGCATGCGATAGGACTTCAAGATTGTTTTTTTTTAATGACCGTGGGGGTAGCTTACAAAGTTCTAAACTGAGTAGCTCATATTTAATTGTCAAGAAAATATTTTTGGCCCTAGGGACTAGGGTCGTCCTATGGCCTGACGTTGAAATTTATGAGTAGACATATTGTCTGGATTGAGATTGCTTGCATAAGTGCTCTGCTTAAAATCTTGTACTAATTATGTGGTTTTGTGTGGAAACATCTGAAATGTCTTCTGCCTGATATATCTCTGAAATTATGGAATTGTCTAAGTTTTACTTGCTAGCCAAATTCCATGGTCCTGACCATATGTAGGGCTTTAGGGCAATTTTCGTGTCAAAAGTCAACTGCATATGACTATTTCTTTAGAAAATCTCAATGAAGTCTATAATGCTTGATTTTACAGCTGTTTTTCTTTTGTTGCAGTGCGTTGAAAAAGAGACTGAGGGACAAAATGGCAGAGTTTCAGGTAACTGCCTTGTTTTCAGATTAACAGTCACTTTTAATTTTTCTCAAGCCTCCTAATTTTGAAGAAATCTGCCAGACGTTGCGTGAAAATGTTCATCAAGAGTATCGGGAAGTCGTTGAGCGCCGTGTTTGTACAGGTTCTTTCTCTTGGTTGTTAATGAGAACTGGATGATTAAAGTTTTGGCTCATGATTGATTATTTTTCTTTAATTTTCTTAATCGGCAGTGACTGGTCAACGTGCGGATGAAGAGGTGAATGGTTATGTTCTTCTCCAATTGTGATATGTAGACGATTCAACATACCCTACTGTGAACTTGCTGATTTTTTTTTTTCCATTTTCCACAGACAATTGATACGTTGATTGAGACTGGCAACAGTGAACAAATTTTTCAAAGAGCAATACAGGAGCAAGGTCGAGGCCAGGTATGTCTTATTTTCCCGGTCTCCTCTGATAATCTTCCCTTTAGCAAACAAAAGATATAAGACGAGGGAAGTGATTATCCCCACCTAAAATTATTGCGCAAAGAATATCTTTAGTCTTTGAGATCCCGATGGCAATTATGTGTCTTCTTATAGACCATACCTTGCTCTTTAGCTGGTTCGAAGTGGTGTAGCTTATAGATGGTGTTGTTTTACATATGAGTACATGCTTTAGCTGAGTTAATTTTGAAAAGTAATCTTTATGATTTTACAAGCTTGGTCATTGTTTCTTTGTGCCAGGTTACCTACCTGTGACCCTTTTTTTTGTGATGTTATTGTCATATAAGTATTTGAGATTTTGGTCTTTTCAAAGTGAATAGCAGAGCTCTAGTTTACTGGCTAGAAATTTTAGATGATGTTGAATATCCTGCAACGACTCTGCAGGTAATGGACACACTTGCTGAAATACAAGAGCGTCACGATGCTGTTAGGGATGTCGAGAGGAAATTACTTGAGTTGCAACAGGTATACCTTCTAGCTTGAGAAATTATCAATCTATTTCATCCTTGTCGTGTACCTACTACCTAAGACGCTGGGGTTTGCTATGTTTGGTTATCCAACGGCTCTCCTTGGTTGATGCTGGTAGTTTATGAAAATTGCAGCTAAGAATGATGCCAAATTAAGAAGACGAATGGACTATTTAAATCCAAGTTGTGATTTTAATTTCTGCATACTTTATTTCCCCCCCTGATTTTTAGCTTCCTTGACCTTGTTTTTCATCACTCTCTGTTTGTTGTGGCAATTGGCAAACTAAGATATTTGTTACAAACCCATTTTAATAATTAAGTTTTCAGTAGCCAAAAGAAAAAAATAATTAAGTTTTCAAGCTTGTTGGAGAAATGCTTGGAAGAACCCGAAAACTTTAGCAACTCACTACTAAAAGTGAAACCTACAGACATAATCCGAGTCCGAACACTTGAGAGATCATCTATATGCTATGGTTTCAGAAGACTTATAAACCTGTTGAAGTTGAATTTGTTATTTAAAACGGAGTTATCGGCATTCTTCGACATAGTATATCGTACTCAATAAGCTGGTCTTGTGTCCCACCACTGGCCAGCATGTAGCCCATCTTGACGTCTTTTGCAATCCCGACTACTTTCTTTGAACTCCATGTGTTGCTTTCTTTTGCACAGAAGAGAAATGATAAGCTCATGCGTGATCTGTTGAGAGATAGTTCTGTATTGATAATAGTATATTTCCTGTCAACTTGTAAGGCTAAGATCATAGCAGTTTATCAAGTCCTTGGGAACAGGAATTAAATTTGGGAATGACAATGGATTAGATTGTGAGTTATACAGCTGTAATGGGAATGCAATATCAAAGCATTGGAAGTGATTATATTAAAATAGCTGCTACTTCCATGTTTTCTTCTTCTTTTATGCGACCTAGATATCTTGTAGTGAGATTATAATCATGCTAAACAAAACACATGATTGTCATAAATGGTTCTCGAGTTCAACATGATGGATGAACAGACTAGCCTTTTAATTTTAAGTAGAGTTGGGGCTGAGAAGAGGTCAATCGTTGCCAGGCAAAAGAAAAAGAATGTACTGAAGGTTTTAGTATGCCTGTAGTATGTTTGATCTGCATGTTTCTGTGGTTATTTGAAGTCTTTATAACTTTGATTGTCTTGAATGTCTCGTACCTTTTTGTTGTTGTTTCACACGCGGGATTGGAAAAAGTTGAGGGTTGAAATTTTGCAGCTTTTAAGTATTTCTCAATTATGATCAACGTTGTGGAGCATTCTGACCAGGATTACTTAATATGTTTCCCTGTGCAGATTTTTCTGGATATGGCCGTCTTGGTTGATGCGCAGGGAGATGTGCTTGACAATATAGAGTCGCAGGTAAGATAAACCAGTTGAATGAATTTAGTCAAAAACTTTGAAAAGCCAATGTTTGAAAGCATTCTGGCTAGGCATGAAGTTTACCCATCTTCTCTTGCAAATTTCCCCAGGTAAAAAATGCTGTAGATCATGTGAACTCAGGAAACACAGCTCTGCAACGCGCAAAGAGCCTTCAAAAGAACTCGCGTAAATGGATGTGCATTGCAATTATAATCCTTCTTATCATCGTTGCTGTCGTTGTAGTGGGTGTGCTCAAGCCTTGGCAAAACAAAAACGGTGCTTGAATAGGTCTACGTCATACCCTATATACATACAAGACAATGTAATTTGCTACTCCGTGACCTTGATCTGCTATTAATTTGTTCCCAAGCCCAAGTTTCTGCTGTCTGTTCTTGTTTGTCAGGTTTGCCATTGTATTAATTTCTCGCTTCGGATCAACGCATCTTGGCTCTTGGTATGTAATATCTCTTGAAAGAAAAAGAAAAAAAAAAACCCTTTTTGTGTGTTTCTTAAGTCTGATTTGCCAAAATTATTGTCTTATTTTTTTCTGTTGTCTTTAAATTTGGTTGGTCTAACTGGAGAGCTACACGCAACGCAACATGTAACTTCTGGTTTACAGTTTCTCTCAAGTATGACATTTCTTCTTTTTTTTTTGGTACAAGTATGACATTTCTTCAGTCGCTACAACATGCTAAGATATTTCTCAAATTTTTTGTTTTATGTAGTATGTTAGAACTTAGAACAATGTAGGACAGAGGCAAAATGCTCTAGAACGAACAAAGAACGACTGATAATTACACCGGAAGTTTAGGATATGAGAAACTATGGATGAGCCACAGGTAGAGATCCTTGTTAGAACATCAAAGTACGGACACCAACCTTATGGAGCTTCTTCTAAGCCAAAGTTCATACATGACCATATAAAAAGCATCATAATCAAGAGGATGCTTATTCCACTGGAAATGCTTCCTAACCTTCAATACATTGGCTTGCAAGGCTGAGTATTCTTGTGGGCTTATGCTAGATAGAATTTCCTTCAACTTTGGGATATCAGAATGTGTAACAACCACCGAAAAGCTCTTCCAGTTTAGGATGTCCATGAAGGGTAGATCATAGTAGTCGGCCAGGATCACCGGGACACATCCATAGAATATCGAATCACCTATACGTGCTGTGTTTACCTCGAACCCTTTTATGTGCAGACAGTACTTGCTCCCGAGTAGCTGCTCTGAGTAAGGTGTCTTCAGCCTTCCATTGTACACGAATATAGAAGAATCATTTTCCCATGCTCGGAGCACTGCTTTACGTACTGGTGAGTTCATTGCTCCGGCAAAGAAGGCCAACCTTTTCCTGAGATGTAACCAGACACTAATACAATAACTAAATTTCGGAAACTTCCAGGTGAAGATAACAAAACCTTTGCAATGTAGACGAGTTCTGATCTTACCGTTTAGATAAACCAAGATCCAAAGGTTCTTCATGCCTAGGCCAGATTTGTGGTAGGCAAACATCTTTATGAGTGAAATAGTTGGGAAGAAAGTAACTTGATGAGCAAATAACTTGAATAGCATTACTCTTAACATAATTAACCTTCTCCATTGCCATCCTACCAATAGAATGGCAAGCAACATAAAAATGATCAGCACCGCCTGTCCGATTCCAGTAAGGATAATTCCGGCTAACTTCCATCATATAGTCTCTTATGAAATCTTGTAGGCCTCCAACACCAACTCTCCGGTCATGCCTTAATCTCGCGATGGAGAATGGCAAGTAGAATAGGTCGGCTTTGGATGGGTCGTTTGTAACGAAATGACTCTTGTAGAGTACGTTTTTGAAGTAGGACTCACTGGCATAGTTACCCCCTGGCTCATGGTCTACTGGAAGTAGAGAGCTTGCAAAAGGGTCTCTTTTCTTGTGAGGGTAAATGTATATCTTGAGGTTTTTCTTCATTTCTTCATAGTTTTGTAGGAAGATATCTTTGTCATGGTATACATTGTCGTCATTATCGTGAGTGTCTCTATTTACCGATAATCCTATAAATAATCAAAATGATCGATAAGTTCGTAGTAAGCTTTAGTCCCCCCCCCCCCAATTCAATTCTGCCTATTTTAGGTAAATGGAAAAGGATAGAACAAATCTATGTATATCGTTCGAGCCCATGTTCATACATTTGTCCAAGCAGAAGTTCAAACTCAATACTCATACTAGAAATGAAACTCTAATA
This sequence comes from Spergularia azorica, assembly GCA_038382645.1. Classification (NCBI taxonomy): domain Eukaryota; kingdom Viridiplantae; phylum Streptophyta; class Magnoliopsida; order Caryophyllales; family Caryophyllaceae; genus Spergularia; species Spergularia azorica. The sequence continues at coordinate 11,021 of JBBYHQ010016734.1, read as the reverse complement.
TGTTCTACAATTATGGTGACTTGTGAGAGCACTAGTATTACATATTAGAATGAAACTCTTAATACACGTTTTATCGTATACAACGACATCTGTTAAGCGTTGGGATTTTAATTTAGTGATAACGTATGGAAGAATCACCTCGATGAGAAGTTAACCAAAAGTTCAAGCTTTAGAACCAGCATCTGCACAATCGATTTTTTACTTGACGCCTTTGGTGAAAATTGAGAACTAGATAATGCACATAGCATACTTAGCTTCCACAGGCTTACAATAGCAAAATGAATTTGATATAGCGTTAGATGGTATGTATTTTTATGGTTTTAGTTAACCATGCATTCACTTGTAGTTTTGCTCAAACCATTTCCACATCTAATCCAAATCGCACACCTAAAAGGCTAGAATTAATGTGTGGGTTTCAAAAGACATTTCTACATACATTAAGGCTCAAACTCGAGACCTCTTTAAATGAAACGACAAAACCCCAAACCCCAATTGATTTAAAATGATGTGTCTATGATTGCATTTTAATTTGTTGATTAGTGTAATACCTTGCGTATTAAAGTGTATATCAATAATTCAATTGACATTTTCTCAACGAATGATAAACGTTTGGTTGTCCAAATCTAGCACACACGTAAGAAGGCCAAAGGCCCATACATAATTTTCATCACGATACCAAAAACATGAACGAATTTTCAGCAAAAGATTGTTTACTTCACAGCAAGCTAAGTCAATAGACTCAACACCCAAATAAATAATGAAAAATAAAAGAACAATGACAACTTTTTAAGTTTTTAATATGAACGGAACGGTCATCGATAGTACTATAATTTGTTTCAATGAAAAATAATGTATATTCATGATTCCATATTTTTTTTTTCTTTGAAAGAAACCATGATTCCATATTTCCAAGTTACTTTCACAGTTGTACTACTATATATTCAAATATAAATGTTTGTTAATAGACTTTTATTTCACATTTTGCTTTGGCAAATTCTTTCACGATCTTGCAACATAATTATTGAATTGATGCCAATTGTATAATTATTGTTTTCACCCATTTCAGACTCAATTATTACTTGATCATTGATCATGATGCTCTGTTTTCATATCTCTTAGTTATAGAGTATCATTTCTTCATTCCATAGTATATTGTCATTTTAATTTACTCATTAACAAAGAGAGGTGTTTTTGAGGAGTAGGTTGTTTATGAATTTATTAAAAGAGGGGTGTACTTGGAAAATGTTGTTAAAAATTGGGCGAAAATAGTAAAACATGGGCGACGTATAGCTCTTCACTTAACAAAAGACGTTGGAATATCATTTCTTCATTCCATATATAGTATATTGTCATTTTAATTTTCCTAGTATGAAACAAATAAAACACCAAATATTTGACTCACACCAGAAATTGATAAAATATACACATTATGCAGTATTCCATAAGGGTCTCGAAATGTACTTAGAAAAGATTAAATGCCACCACAATTATAACTTTCTTCGTTCGTGAAAAAAGTTTCAGACTTTCAATTAATATTGCAAAGTTGAATTGTATAATGAAAACGATTGAATAAATAAAATATGAAACAAAAGATTGGAGATAGAAATCAAGCTTACAAAAAAGCTACAAAAATCAAAAAAGTTGGCGAGTTTTCAAGGTTTTAAGAAAGCACAAGATATTTACGTAATTACGTGCAAGGTTCAACCATTTTCTAGTTTTACTCATTTGCATTAGAAGCACCAAGCTTGGTAAATACTTCCCTCCATATATAAAGTCCGAAACACTGATGGGGTTAGAATTGGCTTAGCAAATAAATCAATAATGTACATACTTCGTCCATTCTAGTAGGTACTTTACGTAGTTCAATTTACGTATGTCACAAGTTCACAACATTGTAGCAAACGAAAAAATTAGAAAATATAACGAAAAATGCTAAGGTGTGAACCGGTTATCGTTGTTTGGACTTCATCATGATCATCAATTTAGTTTTTTAATGAAGATACTAATGATTTTTATATGACTTTGACTATTCTAAAATCACTCTTTATTATTACCAGTCTTAATTATTCACAAGGTATCAATTACGAGTAATTATTTGTTATCTCATTTCAACGTATTTGCTATTTGCGCCATGTTTACGTGCTAGGAAAAAAAAAACAAATAAACAAGACAAAATATTAAATTTACTAAGATAACTTACCACTAATTGTCGAGGGTACATCATCATTCAACGGTGGTATAGAAGTGGTATCACTGAAAATAAAATGATCGTCACCATCTTCATGATATGTGGCACTATAATCTGTATGATGATTCTTATTTTTGGAATCAGAAGTATTTTGAGCTGAAACAATTTGATGGGGTAGTTCAAGGTCGTCGTGTTGCTTAAGCTTTACTAAAGTAGGTGATAGGTTGTTTTTGTGGTGGAGTAACAAGTTGTTAGAAGTAAACGATACGTTTACAAGCACAAGAAAGGCTGTTAGACATGCTAGACTCACGGGGACTATCGATAGCGGCCGTGATTTTCGCCGTGAGAGATGGTTGCAACACTGCGATAATAAACTACACGATGTCGTCATCTCCCTAAGAGTTGGAGAAGGGGGGAGGGAGAAAGATGAAGAGAAGAGTCTTGGAAATCTTACTATAAGTAGGTGAGTATATATGGGTTGTTTACTTGTTAATATGTATGACGAAGTCATGTAAAGTGTACGACACTGGTGTGTATATATAGGCTATTTAAGAGCTAGAAATTAGAATGAGGTGCACTGAAAACAAAATACAAAAAATGAGAATGATGTGTGTTAATGTGTTATTGAGGCTAGTCATCTTTCAAGGGAGTTGTCATTCCATTAAGATGACAATGACTTTTAGAGGTAGAACACAGAGTTAAAAGTGATTTGTCGTTTAATGATGATGTGAATATATCAAGTCGGTAATCGTTGATAATAATAGTAAATTTCGGTAAATGGTCGTGAAATTACTAGTGAAATCAACAGCGTATGTGATCATGCTAGTAATTCGATTAAGAATATTAAGTAATTCGACATGTAATTGTTTTAGAACTTTGATTAACTAATTACTGTGTCCATCCTACTCAATATTAATTTGTTTTTTTTTTATATGAGTTGTTTGACTTGGTACCGAGGGCGTAACTGGTCCATTATTTTTGCGGTTTGGTTGTTAGTACTAGACTACTACACTCTACTAGTAAAGATTAATCTTGGTCCCCCTCGTTCTCTTCTGTCTTCACTCTTCAGTCTTACATAGCAATATCGTCGTCATATGATATCTAACCCTGAATTACCACAACAACACAGTAACAGTAAAAGTGTAAAATCCCAAAAGCTTCTCCAACAAGGCAACAATGAAGCTAGCCCGCCTGATACTCACCAGAGTGCCAACACTCCACCACTCTCTCTCCTCGTTTCGAAACGTTTCAAGGTCTCCCTTTCACTCCTCGTACTGCACAAGCACGGCGAAACGGCAACAATGGAGTAGTAAAGACACACTTTACAAAAGAATTTCACCCGTCGGAAACCCGGATCATTCAATTGTACCAATACTTAATAAGTGGGTTGAAGATGGCCGAAGTGTTAAACACTCTGATCTCCGCTTTATCATTAAAGACCTCCGCCATCACCGCCGTTTCAAACACGCCCTTGAGGTGCTCTTTCTTCTTTTTATGTGTTGGGTTTTTATTTTGTTTTATTTGGTGGGTTCTTGTTTATTTTAACTAGTATTGTATGGTGTCGCTAATTGGTTTTCGGATGGAATCTCGTTTCGAACATTTTTATTTTACTTGGGTTTCTAGGTTTGGTCATTGGTGGGTTAATTGGGTTAAGAGGGTAGAAATGTAAATGTGTGAATTTGTGGTGTGGGTTTAGTAAGCGATGGTCGAATTGGTTTTAGGTTGGAACCTCGTTCGCGGAATTCTTTGTTGGTTTTTTTGTAGTGTGATGGTTATTTGAGGGGTTTGGCTCTCTTGCATTGTACATTTGGAGCTTCCTGGCCCCGGTTAATTGTAGTAGTTCTGTCAGTTTCGGCATCAGTCTTATTTGAGTTGTAGCCTTTGTAGGAGGTTATGTAGCCAATATGTCGAGTACCGAAAGGTTGGTCTTAGCTTCAGGTTGCTGGTAAGGTCTCCAATCAAAACTAAATTGTCGAATTTGACATGTAATGAAGGCATGATTTGAGACGTAAACTTATGTTAGTAGTGTTCGAATTAAGTCGTGTAGTAATCTTTGGAGAGGTTAATCTGAATTTCGCAAAATTGGCCTTATAGTACATTACATAGAATTGGAATGTTTTGGTTCAGCTGTCAAAGTTTATAGCTTAGCATTATCATGAGAGCGTGAAAGTTACGATTGTTTTCTAGACAACTCATTTGCAGATATAGTCAAGGCCTCAAGGGACAATTTTTTAGCCTTCCGGAATTGTTCAGCTCATTGAGCTTTTGTTGCTTCTAGCATTTACCTTGGTTCTTGTCATGAGCTATAGGGTCATAATCTTAAATGATGTTGCTAGTACTTTATCCATCATATCGTAGCTTACATGATACGGGGTAACATTTTGTTTTATTTTGGGATAAAATGATGAATATGCTTAATTTTTGAGGAATTGGGAGGGAAATTTGATTGTTGTGGCAAAATTTGTTAACTGTGAGATGGTTAAGATTCTAATTCAAGAGGTTGAAGCAAATATTCAATAGAATAAAAGAAGTAAATCAAAGGTTGAGTTAGATAGTGGTTTGAGTGAGATTTCAAAACTCGTCAATTCAGTCAGCTTCTGGTGATGCGCAGGCCGGGGAGGGGGATAGTAAAAGAGTATGTCAAAGGGAGTGGGTGAGTGAGGATAAACCATTTTGGGGTAGGAGGAGGTGGTGTGGGCGAGATGTGGGGCAAGAGGTGGAAATCCCTTTAGGCGGAGGTGTTGGTAAAGGCCGCATGAGGCGAGGCTGCTTGGCATGGTAGATGTTTAGTATGACACATTGTATTTGGGAGCTGAGTAAATGAAAGGGCGAGCGTAGTGGCTGATGATGATGGAGGACACCAAGATGCTGATGATGAAGGACGCTGGGATAGTGGTGGTGGAGGATGCCACAAATGGTAATGAAGATGAGGGGCCAATGGGAATGGTGCATTAACCTATGAGGTCGGGGAGGGGGGTGACCCGGAGGTTGAGCATTTGTTGGTCTGAGATGAGGGCAGACATATGCAGAATGTAGAGACTAGAGAGAGAAGAGCGAGAATATCAGTCAGAAGGGATTAGATGGGGAGGAGTATATTGAGAACAGACTGATGAAATTGGTCGGTATTTGGCCAGGCCCATAATTTGGGTTGGTCACTCTGTGCTTTACCCTCAAACCTATTCTACACATGTTGACAATGGGAGGAAGCACTTTAGGGTTCCTTGGGGGGGAGGTGTGTTAGTGTGGGGCCTGCAATAGGAGGGTAGGCAGGCTGGTGGAGAGGGGAGTCTATGATGGCTGGGGTTGGAAATTGACATGTGGTAGGATTTAAATTAGTTTGTGTAAACTTAGGTCACTTGGGTATAGTTTTCCCAAAAAGATATACTAGGTAGTTGTTCGTAGAATTGGTGAAAGTTTGTGTGTTTAATCAAAACAATAACCGTACAAGAAAATTGATTGAATGCAATTCGTAATGTGCTTAGACTGTAATCCGTAATATTTATGTTTCTCTTTGGAAGTATAAAGCCAGTTGCTATGCATTGGCCTCTTCTGCCATAGGTGACAAAAGGTAATAGTATTCAAGTTTTAGAGCAGATTGCAAAATGTATACCAACTGAAGCAGTTTATCCACTTTCATGTGCGTACTTCTCTTAACTTTTCTGCAATTTGTGTTTTACAGCTATTTCAGAATTTTATCTAGATGGTTTTTAGTCATCAAATCTGGTGCTTTTATGTTTGAAGGTTTCAAATTGGATGAGCGAGAAAAGAATCCAGGAACCTACTGCAGGAAATGTTGCTATCCATTTGGATTTGATTGCGAAAGTCAATGGAGTAAAAGAAGCGGAGAATTACTTCAACACTGCTTCGATAAAGTTGAGAACCCTAGAAACTTATAGTGCACTCCTTAATTGCTTTGCGCAAGAAAGATGTGTAGATAAAGCAGAGGGTGTCATGCAGAAGATGAGAGACTTGGGGTTTGCTTCATATTCAATGTCGTACAATGTTATGTTAAATCTCTACTGCCGAACAGGAAACCGCGAGAAGTTAGATGCTATTTTACATGAAATGGAATCAAAAACTATCAAATTTGACAGCTTTACGTACAGCATCCTGCTGAATGCATATGGAACTGATTGCGACCTTGATGAAATAGATAAAGTTCTGGGAAAAATGGAATCTGACCCGGAAATTGATATTGATTGGATGACTTATGCTATTGCTGCAAAACAGTATCTGAGAGCTCAATGTGTAGACAAGGCTTTGGAGTCGCTTAAAAAGTCGGAGAAGTTAGTGACCATCACTAAAAGGAGGAATGAGGCTTACTCACTATGCTACCGCAGGTAAGAAAGAAGAAGTGTTGAGAGTTTGGCAAGAATGCAAATTGTGCAAAGCAAACAATAGAGACTACATAGCTCTGCTTTCCTCAATTTTGAAGTTCAACGACCTTCAAACCGCAGAAAGGATGTTCAAGGAATGGGAAGATAGCAATCTGTGCAAAGACGTCCGAATCACAAACATTTAAATCAGAGCTTACTGTGAAAGGGGTTTGATAGAGAAGGCTGAGGCTTTAGTAGAGAGAGTGAAAACAGAAAAATGGCAAAAGCCCGACTCATTCACATGGTCTTGGATGTCGTTTGGTTATTTTAAGAACAATCAGATGCCTAAGGCAGTGGAAGCAATGGAGTCGGCTTTAGCGGAATATCACTCTCAGTTACGTTGGATAGCAAGGCAGGAAACTGTGGCCGCCTGTCTAAACTATTTGAAAGACAAAGGAGATTCAGAACGGGTGCATGCCATGATGGAGTCACTCAGGGACAAGTGTGTTCTCCCTGCAGAGAGTCATGAAAAATTAGTTAAATATCTCTCAGACAATTGTTCTTTTGAAGATGTGTTTGATGGAGATAGTGCGGAAAGGACCGCCAACATGTAGCAGTGCTGGACACTGATTGAAGTTTAGACTTGTCTGCAAATGCAAATTCAAAAAGTTTTTTTCTGGCATGCAACAGTCATCCACAATTTCTAGTCGAACATGTCTGAGTGTGTATCCATGTCAGCAGAATGCTGAAATCTGTCGTAGTGCTCTGGAGACCCATCATACTGCAGCATTGAGCAGATGACGCAATTTATTAGGGCTTACATAGAATAGGAGTAGTCTTTATGAGGTATTAAAAGGTGGAAGGAGCAAATTGGCGATGTTGAAGCTATTACTCACATTCAGGTCAGTTATCAAGCTAAAGAGTAACTGTTACACCCCCCCCCCTCGACCTCGTCTATTGACCGACACCACTTGTTTATTTCATCTCTGTCTTTCCTTTATCACTCCCGTTAAATCATCCTTTCCTGTTACACATTTTTGGCAACGCAGTGCAGCAAATTCCCAATGTACTCCTGCGTATGCTTCTAGGTGTTTAATGTGTGGAAATGGAATTTGCTCTATTTTGTGATAAAGGCGTACTACACATGTTTTGCCCAGTGTTTCCTACCAAGTACCAATTGATGTGCACAATGACTTGCAGAACTTTACTGTGCACAAGGAACAGTCTCTATGAGCTAGAATGGAATATTGGAATTAGGGGACTTGGGGGAACCTAACCAAGTACCAACTAAGTTTGTATGATTGTATCCTGCAGTTAGCAATATATAGGCATTGAATAAATTTTACATGTAATAAGGTGGCCTGGGACTGTTTTTAGAAGGCAAACTGAAAGTTCGGATTATTTCTGTACATGCAATAAGGTGGCCTGGGATTATGAATTGTTTCGCGGTTCCCTACCAACTTTTTGTAAATTTTCCTTTAATATATCAAATATCATACGATCTCAAATAATAATAATAATAATAATAATTAATATTAAATCATAGAGTTTTCCAATAAAGATCTTTGCTAATGAAAAATCTCATCTGCAGATATTGCCAACATGGCCATGCCCTCTTTCTAGTCTTCAGGATTTGAGCTTTTGTTGCTTCTGTCATGTAGCTTGCTTCTTGTAAAAAAGCCTTAGGATTATAATCTAAAATGATGTTGCTAATGAGTGATTAAAGTATAAACAGGTATGCAATTGCAGATTCGAAAAGTTGACTCTCATCTTATTGTTCAATGTCATAGGAATGCTGAATTGTGATTGTTCAGATACTGAAGCATCAACCAGATGACCTAACTTCTTAGGGCTTACATAGAATGGGAGTTGGAGCAAAATGGTGATGTTGAAGCTACTGCTCACTGAGGAGTGACTATTACATTCTCCACCCAGGCCATCCCCTCGGCCTTGTCTATACATCCACCAACAAAACTTGTTTCCTCGATCTCTGTCGTTCCTGTATTACTTCAGTACGTCATCCTTTCCTGTTAGATACTTTTCGCAACGCAGTGCAGCAAATTACCAATGTACTCTTTTTTTTGAGGTAAAATTACCAATGTACTCCTGCGCATGCTATAATGTGCGGAAATGGAATTTTCTTAGTTTTGTGTAGATGTAAATTACCAAATACCAAGTGATGTCGTAATAATGACCTGAAGAACTTCACAGGGCACAGTCTCTGTTAGCTAGAAAGGAATCAAGGGGAAAATGGGGAATCAATGATACAAACACAAATAATCCCTTCGACAATGACAATGACGATGACGATGCAAAAATCGACAAAATAAAGTACCGAGTTAATTAATTGTGTTCCTTTTACTCTATCAAATTTCTTCAAAGTTAGTCCAGTCTCAAACAATTCTCGAACAAATATATTAAACTAATTGTGTCACACCATTTTTGTCAATATCATTAAGAGTTCAATTAATCATTTACAAACACTTAAGTTAACAAATCTTTAAATTTCAGTTCGGTTCAGTTAATTGACACTACTTTTACGTTTCAAGTCATATTTGATCTTCACATACATCAGTCTGCTCCCTTTGTCTCTTCAACCATTAATATTTCGACTCGCTCATATCGATATCATTTTGCCATCGGTAGTTCATGGAATATTGAAAATTGTAAATTTAGAACGGGAAAATGTATTTTACCAAAATATAGAGTATAAAAATGAGATATACGGCAAATTCAAGTGCTGCCCCCGAACTATGTCAGAATGCGCGTGGTGGCCCTACACTTGAAACTTGTACAGTCTGGTACCCCCGAACTTTACCCCAACCGGCACATGGTGCCCTTCCCACTCATTTCCTTTAACGCCGTTAGCCCCTTGACCGTTAAGTGATGATGTGGTGGTGGAAAAAATTATAAAATAAATAAAATAAATTTTTTTTTTTTTTTTGTCAAAAATTAAAAAAAAAAATCTCAGAAACTCGAAAACTTTTCACAAAAACTTCAAATTTACAATAATTAGTGCGCAATGTGCCTCTGAACTTTACCTCCCTCGGTGCACTTGGTGCCCCTGAACTTTACTCTCGAATGCACCTGGTGCTCCTTTGATTCGTTTTTTGAAATTTACAACAAGTGTTTTTTCTAAATAACGGTGAATTTACCCTAAAATAATAAGAGGGTTTATTAGGGTAAATAAGAGGGCTTTTTTAAGGTAAATAAGAGGGCTAATTACCCGTTATTCGAATAAACCACTTTGTTGTAAATTTCAAAAAAGAATGGAAAGGGCACCAGGTACATTGGAGGGTAAAGTTTGGGGGCACCACGTGCACTGGGGTAAAGTTCAAGGGCACCTTGTGCACTAATCTTTGTAAATTTGAAATTTTTATGAAAACATTTCGAGTTTCTGTGAAAAAAATATTTAAAATATTTGTTGATTTTTTTTTTTTAAAATTTTTTTTAATTAAATAATAATTAATCCCTAATTAATTGCTAATCACCGTCACATCATCACTTAACGGTCAAGGGGCAAGGAAATTAGTGAGAAGGCAACCATGTGCCGACATAGGTATAGTTCTGGGGCACCACACTGTATAAGTTTCAAGTATAGGAGCACCATGCGTATTCTGACATAGTTCGGGGACCCCACGTGAATTTGCCGAAAATTATACTAACTAACTTTTTTTTTTTGGTGACCATTGTACAAAGGCATTCTTTGCTCGTGCGCGAAATAAACAGAAGAAGAATTCAATTTCTGCTTTGCGTAATGATGGGGGTCATTGGGTTTCTAATCCAGCGGCAGTGAATACCCTAATTGTTGATCATTTTCAAGCATTATATTCCAGCAATATGGTGGTGCCTTCGACCTCCTCTGCCTCCTGGGCTCTCGATGGATTTATTCCCACTAAGCTTTCTACGACAGATACCCAGGTTCTTTCTCATCCCTTCACCCAATCTGATGTTCGGACGGCTCTCTTTAGTATTGCTAAAAATAAAAGTCCCGGTCCTGATGGTATTACTGCTGATTTTCTGCAATTTTATTGGGATGTTGTTGGTGAACAAGTTTCTGCCGCAGTTTTACACTTCTTCAAGCATGGGTTTTTGTTAAGAGAATGGAACCAAACGTTTATTTCGTTAATTCCAAAATGTGATAATCCCGAGTTTGTTTCACAATTGCGGCCAATTAGCTTATGCAATGTTCTCTATAAGTGTGTTTCCAAGTGTTTATCGCTGCGTCTACAGTCCCTCATGCCCCATTTGGCCGGAGAGTTTCAAAATGCGTTCATCCAGGGAAGACTTTTGGGTGACAATTGTCTTATTGCTAATGAGCTACTCACAGCAATTAACAGAAAAAAAGGCGGAAAGACAGCTCTCGGGGTTCTTAAATTGGATATGCATAAGGCGTATGATCGTGTGGATTGGTCGTTTTTGATACAGGTGCTCCATGCATATGGCTTCCCTTTGACTTGGGTTCACTGGATTCACCAGTGTGTTACAACAGTTTCTTATAAAGTGTTGGTTAATGG
>JBBYHQ010016723.1:0-10428 GCA_038382645.1 Spergularia azorica | reverse complement strand
TTTTTTCTTCCCAGCCAATCAAGCGCTGACACGTGGCACGGTGCACCAAGGACACCGTGCTCCTTGGTGCACAGTATTATTTGCGCAGTTGGTGAGTCCAATTAGATTAAGTTAAGAAGGTATTGCCTTTTGGCAAAAGTTAACCCTGTGGAAACTTCCTTCAATTATCAATCATGGCGCAAATCGCTAAGGGGCTGTTTGGTATCGTTTTCTGTTTTTAGTTTTCTGTGTTTTTGCAACCAAAGTCTCGTTTTTGAAAACCAGAAAAAAGTGGTTTTCAGTTTTCTATTGTCAGTTTTCATTTTCTGTGTAACTATTATAAAAACAAACAATTTAAATTTGATTTTGTAACTTATTTAACCAAGTATTTTACGAAAAAAAAAAACCAAAAACTGAAAACGGCAGTGATACCGAACGGGGCCCTAAATTACTAGCTTCGCGGTTTTTCAGTCTCTGTGTCGGGTACTAGGCCCTCAGCACGCAGGGTACACACACTTGATACTCGACTAAGCCAGAAACTGGCAACACCTGGACGGATACCGCCCATGTCTAACACTTGTTACCACTCAGCCAGTTTGAGCAACATATCGAAAGTCTACCAGCAGGAAACTCAATTCAACATCATCAAGCAAAAACAAGCTTACATCAAGTTAAAGTGTGAGATGGAATGAAACTCTTAAGAAGACTGTTAAATATCGGTCTGACTATTGCTAATGCTTATGATGAGAAAACTAATGGATTCACAAACTTTCTTGGTGAATTCGAACAAAAGGGTAGAGATAAAATTTTCCATATTCTCCTGATTTATGGAACCAAGAAGTTCTTACCACGATGCTTTCTTTACACCCAGCAACTCGCCCTTCGATGCAAGCTCACGGAAAACAATACGAGACATCCTGAATTTCTCGTACACAGCACGGGGACGCCCTGTGAAGATACAGCGGTTCCTAAGTCGAGTGAAAGAACTGTTTCTTGGCAGCTTGGATAGCTTCTCCCTGGCTTTATCCCGCATGCTACTAGGAAGACCTTCATCTCTCCACATAGCTTTATAGAGTTGCCGCTTCAGCTCATGCTTGGCTGCAAGCTGCCTACGGTGATAATCAAGTATGTTCCGCTTATCTCCAACATAGGCACCTACTCCAGTCGAATAACCTATAAAGAGGGAAGGAAAGTTCGAGCATCAAAACCTCAAGTATGAAACCCCATAACACAATATCACAAGGCATAAAGAGACATATCTGAAATCAGCTATGATACAAGACCCCAAAACGAGTATTAATAAGGCAGTAACTTCAGCTATTCAACAACTGCAGAACAGCATTACCCAAGAGTCATGACTATACACTACCCTGCGTCTCCGAGTAAAACTACCATGAACACAGGAAAACAAACAGCACCCAAACATAGGGTCAGTATAGGCACCCAATGCCAGGGTATAAGTGTGTTACCAAATGAAGCTCTTGTCAAGTATTACACCAGTGACTCGCTAAGGCAGCATGCCATTTACTAAAGGCACAGTAATCAGTTAACCCCTATGTTTAATATCCTTCAAAAATAATACTCATATGCCACTTTTGAAATTGTAGGTAACTGCTGTAAGAAGCCATTATTAACAACCTCTTCCAGCAATATTAATACACATTATTCCACGTATTTGAGACTTTGAGGTCAGCGCTATGTGTGAAAATCGAAAAGTTATGAACTTGTGTAGTGTTTGGCAACTGGGGTACAGGTTTCTAATTTGCAGTTGATCTCCAGAGACGAGCAGGGCAACAAGTGGAACCATGCAACTATGCAAGAAAGTGGAAGACTTTATTCATGCCAATGGTGCTATCATAGTCTGTCAACTGTGGCAAATTCGTCGGGTATTCAGTCTGCTAAAACCATCTAATATCACTCTTCGATAGTCTTAAGCCAATCTGATATTACTCAGTAATCAGTACTGGCCTAATGTGAAGAATAGAAAAGACGATCTATGTAGTGGACCCTACTAATCCGAAGTGGATTGCACCTATGTTCATATACAGTGTACTGCTCTCACAAGGTCAATCAAGCCTACAATGTAAATAAACCATTTCAAACTCGACCGCTAGTGATGGTTCTGCGGTTCTATATCACACACAATAGAACCAAACCAATTTCTTGCCAGAAACAAAAGAATTCACCGCTGAGACAATATTCCCAGCATATACTAGCACCAAAGGCAAAAACTTGGGTGAGCTTTTACGATTCCAAGTCGAAAACTTACCCCATAAGACAAATCCTTACAACCTCACAGACCCCAATATTAAGACTGTCTTACTCAGACTTGCATTACAACGAGCAATTCATTTTATCAATGCCACCAAAATCCTCACATTGTAGCAGCAAAGGCAAAAACTTGGGTGAGCTTTTACAATCCCAAGCCGAGAACTTACCCCATAGGATAAATCCTTACAAGCTTACATAGTCCAATCGTAAGACTGTCTTACAACTAAAACTCATTTCATCAATGCCACTAAAATCCTCACATACTAGCACCAAAGGCAAAAACTTGGGTTGGCTTTTACGATCCCAAGCCAAGAACTTACCCCATAAAACAAATGCTTACAAGCTTTACACAATCCAATTGTAAGACTGTCTTACTCGACTTGCATTACAACTAGCAACTCATTTCATCAATGGCCCACTACAACTCTCACATGCTAGCACCAAAGGCAAAAACTTGGGTGAAATTTTACGATTCCAAGTCGAAAACTTGCCCCATAAGACAAATCCTTACAACCTCACAGACCCCAATCTTAAGACTGTCTTACTCAGACTTGCATTACAACTATCAACTCAATTCATCAATGCCAATGAAATCCTCACATACTATTACCATGGCTTCTAGTACAATACACATATATACAATCGAAGCAAAATAGACATCTCCTAAATAAACCAAAGCTCAAACAAATCAACCCATTTTTATACTTGGTCATACAAACATTTCAACAAACAATTGGTGGGCAATCTTTCACTAGCAAAACCCCACATAAAACCCAATAATCAGATAAATTTATTGACCAAAATAATCACCCGAAATACCCAAATGGAGAAATTAAATGAAGAACAGATAATATGAAGTTGAAATTATTACCTCTTGTGGGATGAAATTGGGAGGTGAGATTAGGTTGAGGAGGTAGTGATGTGAGTGGAGCTTTCCCTAGAAGCTTCCCAAATAGCTTAAACATCTCCTACGTTGGTGGGATTATGGTTTGTGATCTGAGAAATTTGGGCGCAGTTTGTGATTTGGGTCGAAATGATGCTAAAAATGAATTTCACACACCTGAGACTGGAGATTTTAGAAGAGGGAGAATAATAGGGTTGGAGAAGATGAGTTAATGAGGCCCCGTGTGATTCAACTTGAGATCGACAACTTTACTCGTCGAGTTGTGTTCAAATCAGATTGAGTTCGTCTATAAAATCATACACCTTGACCTTATACAAAGACTAGTTATATGGATCGGTAAGTCGATTCAAAATGAGATGACATTAGATGAGGAAAATTGCGGTACATCACGCAAGTATAAAACTTTTAGATTCAAGTGATATAATCGATGCGTACAAGTTCTAGTGTCTTTAACGATCATAGATAAGGCAAAACATGTCACACATAGGTTGGAAACTACTACCGAAATGTCGAGTCATTAGTGAAATGAAATACGATGACATGTGTTTGACCTGATAGTGAAACCTTTTTTTTTGTCGGGTCCACAACTCTAAAACCGCGATACTTAATCGAAATTTAAATCAAATAGTAGTATATCTCAATTTCGATTAATTCTATCACGATTTTGTTCCCATCCTCAAAGCTCAAACTCGAAAACTTTCCTTTTATCGAAACTCGAAAACTTTCCTTTTATCGAAACTCGAAACACATGAGACATAGGATCAACTATATAAACACAAGAAACTTCCTAAAACACACTTTTATACACACACACCTCCTCCCACCCGCCGGCCGCTCCTTTCTTTGTTTCTCCGATTCAAACACTCTCACTCTCTCAGTTAACTTCCCAAAAAAATCCCCAAATTAGAACAAACCCTAATTATAATCACATCAAAATTCATCAAAATTCAAATCTCGATTCCTTCTCGATTACACAACCCAGTTTTTAATTTCAAATTCCAATTCAAATGGAGACCCTTCTAGACGCATACCGCGACGAAGACGACGATACCGAAACCACCACCTCCACTGAATCAAACCCTAACCCGAACCCGATTTCCGACCCGAACCCACTTCCGACCACCACTTCCGAACCACCCTCATTGGTCCCACCAACCCCTACTCCTGATCCCGACCCTAAACCCGACCCAATGTCTGTTGATACGGCGGTTTTGGATACTGTTCCCGAGCCAATGGTTGTGGAATTGTCCGATATTCCGGAAGCTGCTGGAAAGGTGGAGCCTTTAGGTTCGGAAGACGGTGCTGCTGGAAAGGTGGAGCCTTTAGGTTCGGAAGGCGGTGGAAAGGTGGAGACTTTAGGTTCGGAAGACGTGTCGTCTGATTCGGTTTCCGAAGGTAACAAAGAGGTTCCGGAATCTTCGGAGGTGAAGAGGTCAGAAGAAGGAGAAGATATGGAAGAGGATGAGGTGGAAGGTTCGAATTCTAAGAAGCGGAAATCTGTTGCTCTTGATCAGCTTCAGCTTCACGCTACTGCGGCCGAGGCCGAGGCCGGAACACCGTCGTCGTCTGCTGGCATTGTTGGAAATATTGGGAATGGGAGTGGGAGTGTGAATGTGAATGGGAGTAAGAAGTCGTCGAAAAAGAAGAGCAAAGGTGGGAATAGCGTGTGGACGAAGCCGACTTCGAGGAAGGGGAAGAAGAAGGCGAAGAATGGTGGTAACAACAACAATAACCAAAACAATGGTAACAGCAACGCCACCCCGAAAACCGAGGATGCGGTGCTGGTAACCCCAATGCCGAGGTACCCTGATAAGAATGACGATACCCCGGAGGCGAAAATTTGCCTTTCAAAGGTTTACAAGGCGGAGAAGGTGGAGTTGGGGGAGGATAGGTTGAGTGCTGGGAGTTGTAAAGGGTATAGGATGGTGAGGGCGACTCGAGGGGTTAGTGAAGGGGCGTGGTTTTTCGAGATTAAGGTGGTTCATTTGGGGGAGAGTGGTCATACTAGGCTCGGGTGGTCGACCGAGAAAGGGGACTTGCAAGCGCCTGTGGGGTATGATGGGAATAGTTTCGGGTGTAGGGATATTGATGGGAGTAAGGTGCATAAGGCATTGAGGGAGAAGTATGGGGAGGAAGGGTATAAGGAAGGCGATGTTATCGGGTTTTATATTAGTTTGCCTGAGGGTGATTCTTTCGCTCCAAAGGATCCCCATTTTGTGTTGTACAAGGGGCAGAAGTTTGTTTGTTCTGAGGATTCTAAGGAGGAGCTATCCAAGTCTGTTCCTGGTGAGTTTGGTTTTTGTTCTTTTTGTGGTGTTTTTATTTATTAGAATTGCTTGTGGATAGTGTGCATTTTTGTTTATGTTATAGTATTGTTCCGTAAATTGTTGGTAGGAAATGTAGTATGAGAACTTGGTGTCTTTGATGGCTCTGATATGTTCATGACAATGCTGCATTGTTGCGGGTGATTAGTATGTTTAGCAAGAGTATGTAAGACGCTTTGTATATTGAATTTCGTATATGATTGAGGTTCAATGGACGAGAAAGCCAGTTTGGTACCGACTATATCCGTCAGCAAGTATAACCTAGATCATTCTGTAACGGGTATGGAAGAGATGCTAGAAAGCACCGGGGTGGGTTAGTGGGTGCTGCTGTTGTGATTGAAAATGGAAATGGCATTTATGCTATTTTGAGTTGCTAAGTAGCATGTTGCGGTGGTTCAACTTTTCTCTAGTTTTTGAATTGTTGCATGCAAAGGGTATGTTTGATTCCCGAAATACAGCAAGCAAGCTAAAAGGACAAGGGGCCCGGGGGGGGGGGTTAGCATTGCGAGTTATTAGGGACTTCTTAGATTCACATTATAAGATTTAAGGGAAGCTATCACTCTATTTAGAGATCCTGGGACAAGGGAGAAAGCATTTTGGAACATGTAAATCATGTAGGACATGAATTATTTAGAGAGATGAATAATTGAGGTCTACTTAATGGTGAATATGGCAGTTGTGTTTGCCAAATATAAAATACAAGCTTGGTAGTTTGTGATCATGTGAACAAGGGTAATAGGGACTCCCTCAGTCACCCGTGTCTGTCCCTCACCCCTACTCTTTTCGTTGGGGCAGGAAAGAATGGAATGACGAAGCAGGTGGTGTTTGGACGTTAATAACAGGTTTCTGTATCCGATGGGCTCGAAAGACTATTAGTAGAACATGCTTGAGACTCAAGGAGGTGCATTTGTGTGGTTGAGATTTGAAGTTGTACTATGTTGTTTTGGGTTTCTGATAGCATCTTGCAGTTATTCTTCTGCTTTTCTGCAAGTTTTTTGATCTGTCAGATGTTGAGAAATTTCAGATGTTTTTGCATACCACTAATGCAGCAAGTTCCATGGACAATCAGGGTTGGGTGTTCATGACACCAGAAGATAATTGTCTTCTACGTTATTTGGGCTCTTTAGATGTCAAGTTATGAGATCATCTTAGGATGGAAAGGTTTGAGAAGATACATTGTGGCCTGTTTCAGCTTGACTTGCCCTGTAGACAGAGCGATGAAAGGGTGTAATTAAATGTGGAGGACCGTAGGACTGCGATTATGGTTATAGGACTTACCAACTGCATTGTAAAGGGAACCATGTTATTTTCAGAACATTGTATCTAGCTGGGTCAGCTATGAAACATGATCAAACGTACAGACCTCAGTCAGAGCCCACTAGGCTTATTCTATGCATCACAATCCATTTCAGGTTCTGGTCTTTTCTTCCCTCTTGTGTAAAACTGTAAAAGGCTTTCTTTAACTGCCTTTTTTTTCCTTCGGCTATGCTGTTAATTGGGGAGCTGTTCACAGAAATCATCTCTTATTTAACAGCAAATAGTTTCTCCAGTGATTAGAAAATGTGGTTGGGGACCTCATGGGCAGGAGGCCATGATTTTCCATGGGGCCAGCCTTGTGGTGGTGCTAACCTTGGCTGTTTATCTAACTGCAAGGCCTTGTTTTTCTGAACTCCTCTGTGAGTTAATGCAACTAGTGCCTTTAGAGGACCCCCCTAGTGCTTTGGATCAACGGAATTTGGGTGACTTGTAGCTTGTAGCTTGATGCGCTCCTTGTCCCTCGATGCTTGTATTAAATTATGAATCTTTTGAAGAATGCTGTGATTTAGTTTTTCATTTGTAGTTTGAGGTTGCTGTTTAACCTTACCTATTTACTGCTGCAGGAAGTGAAATATCGTTTTTCAAGAATGGTGTTTGTCAAGGGGTTGCTTTCAAGAATATTTGTGGTGGGCGCTACTATCCTGCCGCATCCATGTATACCCTTCCTAATCAAGCCAATTGCGAGGTGAAATTCAACTTCGGTCCTGATTTTGAATGCTTCCCTACTGACTTTGAAGGCCGTCCAGTTCCAAGGCCCATGATTGAAGTCCCTTATCATGGGTATGACAACCGAGTTGAGAATGGTGTATCAGATGAAAACAAACAATGAAATGGTTTCTGGGAGATGTTCGATCCTATGTATAAGATCAGGGACCGGGTCTTTACCCATCTAATTCCTCTTTTTCTTTTGTTCTTAGGTCAGATTTCTTGTAGATCCATTTAGGTTACAGAGGAAGGCAATGTACTATGAAGAACCATTTACTTACATAGTTACTTATGTTCCATGAGGAATTGCAAGGGCTTAAGTTTATCCCATCTATCGAAATCAATAGCCATCTTATGCTTACTAGCTTCTACTGAGTGACTTCATATCGTCTGTTACTTTTATCTGCAATCTGAATTTCAATTTTGTTTCTTCACCATATTTGCTGTAACTTGAATCCGCATTTGATGTGCCATTACGTCAGGAAATGCAGAGTATTCATATGCTTATGTGCTCAATGCCTAATTGATCAGTGATGCTTATTCAGATGGTTTAATGTTGTCATTCTAGTGTTCGTTTGTGTTCATAGGTGCTTTGTTCCATTCCGATTGTAACATTAATAAGAGCATGAAGAGAACAGGTTTACATGTAGCGTGGAATGTGGATATTTCTGTGCTCAGTTTAGCTTAATACTCTTGAAGATAGAGACGGTCTTTGCTACTGTATTCACTTTGTTTTAAGGAAATTGCTCGTTCCAGTTCTACAGGCAGTTTCAGGCAGAAGTTTATGCCCGCGGAGAGTGCAAGAGATGGTCATGGAAAAGTGTTCAGGTCAGCCAACCTTTCACTTTTGATTATATATGGACTGTCAGAAATCTAGGTTATGGTGTATCTTGTGTCATGGCCCATTTCTATATCTATAGTTTATATTGTGACTATTATTAATAATTTAATAATGTTCTGTTGTTCGCTCTCATTTGTCATATACTACTATGTTATATTAACCATGTTACATAGGCATGTCCGTAATACATCCCCATGCCTGGTTTACGAGACTCCGACATGGACATAACCGACTCTAAGAAACCCTGGATAGCAAATAATTGTAGAAATGCAGGGAAAAAAAGGCAGGGCATGTACTTTTCATCAAGTTTTGTAGAAATGAACTCAACGATTCTAAACTATGCCTTTGAATAGTACAAGATGGACAATCTTCTAAAGTCTAACATATATGTCTGTATAGGGCTTCAGTACTGCAAGAAGGATATCTCTGAAGCTGCACTTTCTATTCTGTACGAGGGTACTCGTCTGGACTATTCTGATCTTCAGAAATTTGAGTCAGTTGGCTTACTCGTCTTCATGTGGTAGGGCTCAACTGCTCAAGTCTATGAAATCGTAGGTGAAGTCTGTGGTGATATTGCTTTCTTATTAAGAACAGATAACCTTACTGAACTGTCATTGTAGCTGCAGCAGGAATTCTTTCTTCTTGCTATTACGAGATTGGTGAGTTAAGACCCTCTTGATAAGACAATGGATACTGAGGCTGGTATCTCTTGGAAGAAATGCCAGTCTTCCTAAATGATGGTCGCTTTTTAAGGTTGTGCAAGGTCTTCTTTCTGTAAATTGTTCGGTACATTGGTGATGCTCTCTCTCTGATTTGGAAGACGACATAGAAGAGAACCCTGTAGAATAAGAGTAGCAGATAAAGAGCGGCCAAGTCCCACCATTTGGAATGATCCAATGGGATACCAAACATTTTCCCAACTATGTATGCTCCCGTCAACTTGGGGTCACCAGAAATCATTGGATCAAATGTGAGCCCTAGGAGGTCATTCTTGTATGAACCCTGCATTTGCAAGCTCCCAGTTAGCAAACTCTATACCTATATACTCCAATGTGAGTTTATGCCATGCTTGGAATTTTTAGTGTCGGATTATAAGACTGGATATTCTTAATATGATAGAAAGCTACATCATGAACCCTTTATGCATGTGTTCTAAGTTAACACTCCCCGCATGTGATACTATTATGTGTTGTTCGGATTTTTACTGCTACGTTTATCTCCTACATTTAAATTTACTGTAAAATTACAATAACAATATTCCTTTGTTTACCTGTATTGCCCAGGACCCAAAACTCAAATACGAAACTGGGTAGCGCCAGAATATCTTAGGAAGATCTGGTAGCAAGCGAAAGAAGCCGGAAGTCATCATCATTATTCCCTGCATGGTTCAAGGTCAGAACATGCTTTTCAATTAAGTCTTATGTACTATGCAGAGTTATGCAACAGTAAGCTCATCTTACAATGATTCCAGCCCCTGTCACGAGTCCCATCAGGAAATTGGGAACTACTGACGCTACCACCATCATGCAGCTCTCAACTACTCCAATGCAGCCAAAAAGGTTGAGGCAGTAGAAGACATAGTGAGAAAATTCTGGACGGAATTTGACCATGTACCAAGTAATAGTTCCTGTGGACATCGCTACTGCTACCAGGTATGGAAATGAGGAGAGGAAGTTTGATAGGATATAAACAACAACTCCATAATATCCATTGAGCCTCTCTCGATTAAAGACCTGCATTAAGGAGTGTTTTTAGTTCATAGCCTCAGGATGCCGTCTAAAGTGGTGTCACTGTTTCTTCTTTACAACTAAGTAGAAGCCGATGCTCACCTTCATTTCTTCTATGAAGGATGGGAAGCCTCCAATTGACATAAAAGTCATGAAACCTGACACAAATCCACCACAAGCTCCCCTAGCCAAGATTGCAGTGTAGCCAGTACCAACATCGAAGTAAATGGTTCCCACACATATGGATACTGCTATGTAGATAAATATGCGCAGCCAATAATATCCAATGTCCCGGGACATATTGACAAAAGATCTTCGTGTCAGCGTTGACAGTTGCTTCCACCAGCTTGCTTGGCTTCC
>JBBYHQ010016712.1:0-10429 GCA_038382645.1 Spergularia azorica | reverse complement strand
GTTGGCACACAATCTGGACTAGCCCGTCGTAATTGCAATGGCCACTTTTTTAATTCAGGCCCGCCTATTGAATATAGTGCCTTTTGCCATTCTGTTCACATAAAGAAAAAAGGTCAGGATGCCAACCATTGGTTGGTTCATGCAACAATAAGACAATATGATTACCAAGGCACCAAAATAAAATTCGTCAAGAATCTATCTGAAAGTTGATGTCATAATATAATGTATAGCACCCTCCCCCCTCCACAAGTCCACATCCCATAAAAGAAAGTAAAGACAGACTGCTTATACTCGAGGGAAGTTCCATCCTTGTATGAACATTAGTGAAAGTTGATCAATACTATTGAGTCATAATCTGTAATGAACTCGTCTCAATTAACATTTTAACCACATCAAAGTAAAACATGCAATGGAAACACGACTTCAAAGACTGTTATCACTTATCAACCAAATCAGGCAAAACAGTGCAATGGAGAACAGCATAATATAGACTGTCCTTATACCTACTACTCACAAGGCAAAAGGTGGTTGGTGAATACCTTGACATTCAAGCTCGTAAAAATTCCCGATCCTTGTAATGATAAAATCTCTTGGTCTGGCAACACCGTTATCTAGAGAACAGGACTGCAGTAATTGACAACCTTGCTGAAGAACTTGGACAAAAAGATTCTGCATGCCTTTTGTATCCTGTCTACTACTGATTCCACCAAAAGGGAAAATGTGATTGTCCAGCAACTCCCCTCTAGAATCAGTCCATACGCACACTAGCCAACGCCAATCTTCTGTCCACCCATAACAGCAGTGCAGGCTAGGAGGGGGTTTTTGTTTGCCAGACCCAAAGCCATCACCCTCAGATCCATCAAGCTGAGAGCTAGGTCCAGTATTTCCACATAAACTCTGAGTAAACCCTACACTGCTATCATCAGATATTTGTTTCGTCAATTCTATAGCACGATTACAAGAAAATGTAGGTGCCACTCCCTGCTCCACAGACCCAGGTTCAGCCAAAATTAAAAGCGGCTCAAACATGTAATGGAATTCCTCTTGAAGGATTAAATCTCCACTCCTGTTTGAATCGCAGCTTAATCCCCCGGCCCTTGCATTTTGCCATGTATTATCCCAAGTTCCTGCCCTTAAACCAGGATCAAGCTCACTTTCTCTTGGGAGGGATGGACCAGATATACGAGTACCAACACAATCTTTCCACATACCTGGAACGGGATTGCCCATTTGCATGATTGAGGAATGAGATCGACCAGATAAGCTTGATGACTGAACAAAATCATTGGACGATCCTCGCGGTAGACGTCTAGCCTTATTGTAAACTGTGAATGCCATCTCCTTAAGCAAAACAATTTCATTAAGGCTAGGACTTGAAACCCGAAAAATGGCATCAACGGGTACTACTTGCAGGACTAATCTAGGGATACTGAACCCAGAAATTGCGGGAATGTTTGATATGGATGTTTCATCAACACCAGCAGCATAGCTTAATGCTTTTCCCACCTGACTGTACAGCATGCTTCTCTTATCTTTGTCTGATGAGAATACTACCGATGCAAGAGTGATAGAAGATTCAATTATGGTTCGAAGAACAGCAGTTGGGTCAGGAAAGGGGCATACAACATAGATCACCTGCTCCAAGAAACCACGAAAAATCACGTCACACATTTGGCACTAAAGTAAGGACTAAGCTACGTCAAATATCTACACGCATCTCCGAATAGGCAGTATAAAGTTAATTATACACAGAAAATCATGGTAACATAGTCTGGTGACAGGACGGGTGAAGTTTCACTTTTAGGGTGAACTCTTCAGGTCCCAAACTAAATCCACTTTAGAAATCTCAAGAGCTTTACTAACGTATTCCTTTATTTTTGACAAGTAAGGGCATCGATATATTAATAAAGGACACCAAGGGGGTACGCCCTATCACAAAAAGACAATAAAGGTGACGCCCATACACAAACGAAAGCTAACTCAGCTCTTAAACTATCGTGAGAAATTTTATCCACATAAAAAGGAATGTCAAGAGTTGGTCACAATGTAACACCTAACTCCAACTATACAACAACCAAAAAGTGAAAGTTAAACTGTTGATGCGTCAAAGCAATATCATCAGAAAGGTGATGATATCTTCCAATCCAAGAACCACCACTACATAGGAGGACAGTCTTAAGACTCTTATTAGCTAAGACTTGAAGGAAAACAAAAACATAAATCATGGAATCACCCCTGTCGAAGTGACCTGTAAAGCAGAATGGATCTCACCCTCCTGCTACAAACTAAAATTAAAGAGAGCACAGGTAAAGCTGTCCTCATCTATGTGACCCCAGATACAGCATCCCTAGAGAATACAGTGCAAGGATAGCCCTTTAAAACTCTCCAGATAAACTTCGCTCCAATCTGCATACATAGGATCCTAAAAGAAGACGGCTAAAAATTTAGACTAAGATGCTGGTCTTCATAAAATTCTGGTAAATTAAATTAGTTAGTTAAGAATTTGACCTTGCCTTCGAAACTTGGAGGAGGTACTTTTCTTCATAGGTTTACAATATGGGGGTTTAAGCTTCCTAGACATACCTCCAACTACAAGCATAAAGAGCTGAGAACAAAGATTCATATAATCTCTTTACCTAGACTCATAAAAAATAAATCCCCGACAAATAGAGGTAATGAAGCTTCTTCTGGAAATAAATTATAAATCAAAAAGGTGATACAAATTCATGCATGTCTACTGCACCAATAAAACCAAAAAAAGATTGAGCCTCAATGTTTGCCGTTCGGCCGTTCCTAACCCCCACTTTTCCAAAACAAAAGAAGGGCGCAGACTAAATAAATATCAGAAGTTACACAGAAACGCTGCTATTGCAGAATTGAAACGGTTCAACATCCATGATTAAGAAGATAACTTACAGTGCAAGGGCTGCTATTTCCTTCCTTTCCAATTGCAGGCAGGCATGAGCCAAGTTGCAAGGTTTTGAGAACCTTTTTAAGAGACTTAAGAAAGCTCGTAAGATCCCAACCACTTGATAAAGAAAGAAAATAATCACTCATTGATCCTACCAGAGAAGCAGGGTTGCTCTCTACCTTCGTTGATCGAGGACTATCAAGCAGAAGAAAGCCAGAAGTCGAACACTTCCCTGTATCTACATCCATTTGATTTCCAACTGTATGGGGTGCGTGGCTCCCCAATTTGCACATCTCATAAACTATAAAAGAGAAAGTTATAATAGCCAAGGAGCATCACATTGTTTACAAAGTTAATATTTTTTCTATAAAAAAAACACCCTTTCGATATTAGTAAAATGATGTATTAGGCCAAACAAGACATGTATGAAGGAAACTGCAGCTAGAATCAGAGAAGAAAATAACTGCAATTACTCACCAGTTCCTAATTGTTGGAAATAGTCAGCAGCAGCTGAAGTAAGGGAATCAATATTCGGACAGACAACATAATACGACATCTGCAGCCAAAAGAAAATGGGGCACGAGGAAAATATCAGATTCAGGGCTTCTATGTCTTGCGAACTGACAGTCTGAAACAAGTACAGATGGCAATGGAAGCTGCATTGAGAAAACTCTCAACGCTTACATGTTTTTGGAAAGCATAAGGTTCCAGAGGAGCTTTTTCCCAGTGCTGCAAAGAACTTGCTGATGTTTTTAACCAGTCATCCTGGTACCTACAATAAATTAATATATCCACATAACAAACATGTCAGATTAGTTTTATTCAAAGGTTTGACAAGCATAGCTAATCATCCTAGTGCTCAAATTAGACAAGTGCAGTAGCTAATTTATAGAAAAACTGATATCTGCATAGATCTCGAAGCTTTTACTTACAGGCCAACAGTAACTGATGACCAAGAACCAAAATATATACCCATTTCTTAATTTATATAGACGTCATACACAAACTAATGCACTGTTTGTCATTTTAGACATCCTAAACAAAGTAACTGTAACAATGTAGCTTGAGTAGATTTCTCATGTCTATGTAGAAGCAGTAACAAGTACTTCCATGTTGAAGCATGAGAATGAATGAAAAACAGAAAAGAAAACAAAGAAATAGCACGCAAAAAGTGAGCATACACCACATCAGCTGGTTACATACCCAACAAGGACAGAAGGATACGGGATCACGAAGAGGGCTGCCCGCTTCTGGGACCCTAGATGCTGCTCCGATTCTGAAATACAGTGTTCCTGGTTTGACCTTCTCTGACTAGTGTCATCTCCTTTAACTGCATCTGACATATAAGAAGTTTCCAGTGTAAAACCATCCAAACAGCTTAAGCAAGCAATGACAAGTTATATGCCTTGACACCCAACCCAAGCCACAAGCATTACACAAAAACACTATCAGAAGTGAGTCTTAGCATTAGCAGATGCCCACATGCATAGAGTTACAGGTGCCTTGTTTACTGTCTTGGTTTCAATAGAAGTAAACCTACTCCTAAAGACCATATGCAAGTGCTTAATAAGATTTCGGGGAAGGGTCCCACCACAAGCAAGATTGTCATCAATATGGTAAATTATTGCAGGATCACTATTAAGTCACAGTTCTTAGGAAAGTGCCAGAGAGTACAAAAATGCTACTGTTCAGGATGAAATGCCAAATATGGATCTATTTCTTCAGGCTATACTCCTAGGTTAATAGAAGCAAAGCTGAGAAACTCCTACGCAGATGTGTTGTTTTAGCAGGGTTCTGGGGTGGATGGTATGATCAAGTTCCTATAATTTGTTAGCAACACAACATTCTTTAGCTATTTTTGAGGCTGGAGAAGTGAAAATATTAGCTTCACTGTGGGAAAAAGCAGTTGGTCTTTCAAGGGGGATCCCAAAATCATCGTACTTTTTATGATACTTCTGTACGCCTCAAGAGTTCAAGTTCTGCATTTTGAAGTTATGGTATAGTTGGAGTCAAATGCTCCACCCTCATTAGCACTTGACTTTTCTTCCTTTTGGGAGATAAGATTACTCATGATAGCTTAAGAGCTTAACCTTCTAGCTCTCCTTTTGTAAAGGCGCTCTTGGTGGCTTATAAACCTCACAAGATTTCTATAGCCTTGGAGTTGGTCTTATGGGAGCTTTGCATAAAGAGTACGAAATTGAGCTTCTGAGGTATCATCTAAACAACATAATATAAGTGTTCAACATACCTCTTGAGCCAGACGGCACAGTGACAGAAGCCATCTGTGGGCTTAGCGGGTCCCCAATTGATGTTGTAGCAGTATTAGAGGAATCCCTGTATTCACTTACGGAGGACTCAGCAGATGATGCTTCAAGCGATGTTCCTGAATCTACTGATTGACACCGACCTTTGCACCAATCTGTGACAGATAAAGGACCATCCAAGGTGCCAAAAGCAGATTTCAAGGCTGTTTTCACATCAGATTGCAGCAAGCCAATCACAGATGATGCTTGAACCTGCAAGAATAGAGATTTTGACTAAAAATTAAACTTTTGGACAGAAGAGCGATCAACCACTGAGTAATGCTAATGTACATGATGAGACAAATGTAAGATAAAGTTAGCCATGAGGCGTTGGTCTCAATGGTGGTTACACAGCACATTTTCTTAGGAGATCAGGAGATCAGCACCAGAATAATTGGACAAGCAATCAAAAGGGTGTATGTGCGACAATGAAACTCTCTATTGTATCCAATCTCTTTTCAACCACATAATGGCAGTGCTAAAGGTGTGTTCCCTTATCTACACCACACCACACAACTATCAAAATACTAAGGAAAATTTTAACACAACAACTATATAGTGCACGCAACCACAACTTACATCAGCTGAAACAGGATCCAGCAATTCAACACCTGCAATATCGAAAGAATGACAAGAAGCTAGAATGCCACCACAGCCCGCATGAACCATATGGGGCCCACAGCAAAACCCTCGTCTCTTTTGCTCTTGCAAAGCAAGCCACCCATATGGCCCGTCACCAAATTCACCATCGAGTGCCACGTCAACAAAGGAGGATGCTTGCTGGACAAGCAATGGTATGGCATCAAGAAAATCCTGAAGTGGCGGTCTTTTTCCAGATGAAACCATGGTGTCCTCACTAAATCCATGATGAGGAAAGGAAGAAAAGGCCTCAATGGTACGCATATTAGCAGGTTTTGGATGTTTAGGTGCTGCAACAGAGCGCCAAACTCCAACGAACGAGTTAAAAGGACCATCCAATATTCCTCTGTCAACATCACCAGCGATTCTAACTGGTATAGATTCCTTCTTCCTTGATTCAAAATTATTAGCTAGAATGGTGTTTGGATCACCAGGAACTTGGCTTACAGACTTGTTCCGAGCTGTAGAAGCAGAGTTACCAACAGATACTAGTGTATGCCTTATCCTGCACATAGAAGCCTGGAACATGAGGCACTCGAGTTCAGCGGCAGGAATTATCTTTCGAGATAGAAGGAGATGCTTAGACCCATTAGCAATTTCACTAGTCATGTTCTGGCAAGAGTTCGTTACTGTTGTGGAACTGATACCCGGGAGCAAAGACACAGATGTTCCATCAGACGAAGTAGCCATGTTATTATACATAGCACACTTCCTGTCTTCTGGACTTCGCCCTCCAGCAATTTGAGTGTAGAATTTCTGGACAACTGCACCAGTATCATGTTTTACAGGATCTGATTTGCAATCAACAGCCATCCCATGATTCGCTTCCGATCCATTAGTGCCAGGAGACGAAGGCGGTGTTGCCCCATACACATAATTATCTCCACATGAATTAAAACTTTCATTTTTTTGTGATTTTGGCTGGTAAGGACTTTTAAAGATTGTCGATGATAGCTCACTTGAAGAAGTCTCAACTGCTCCATACTCAGGCGCAAAAGACAACAATGCTTCAGCTTTCATTGCATGGTCAGTCTCACCTGTTGAAACTGCAGATGCACAGCTAACAAGACCCGAAAGTGTATTAGTTTTGGTGACTTCTTGAACGGTGCTAACAGACTCTTCCATGCCTGTTGGAGGAGGGTAAAAGCTTTCAATTGTTTGGAAACCCACAGGCAAGAGAATCTGATCTGAAACATCCATCGCTGCAGCTGCAGGACTGGAGTTTCCATCTCCAACATCTTGTCCAGAATTCACGAGTATCTGAGACTCCGCTGTTCCTGGGGGCTTCCAGAGAAAACAACATCAAGATGAGTTAAAATTTGAAGTGGTTTCTTACATGATCACCAGCAAACAAAAATCATCAACTCAGCCACACAAACAAAACTGCGTTAACTGACCTATTGACAGGAAATTAAAATAGGAAAATCAAGAAGCAACTCATGTCTGATCATCAACGCAGGCGGGCGGCTCGTATAGAGCTAAAATCACCCACCTTCAACTGACAAACAGGATACTAAAACTGAAAAGTATGACAGACATTATACAGGGATCTACATCAAGTAAATTCAACATATCTAGCACACAAACACCATGTCTTAATGAGATAACGTTAGTATATGTCAGCTGATTTATAGAAAGGGGACGAAGATAAATTCCACTTTCCCTTGCCAAAGAATAAAGCTCATATGGCATACAAACTTTGTGTAGATATGTAGGCACAGGTACAATCATACATCTGTTGAACAAATATATACAGAAAGTTATTTATACCTCTCCAAATGGCAAGGAATCATCTTGGAAGAAATCGCCAAAGTCACCAAACTCAGAAAGAAGTGCTTGGATGGGTACAACTGTGTTGTCATCATCCCAGTCCCACTGAGATCCTACTTGATCATTTGCAACTCCCGAGATGCCTGAATTGTCACAATCATGTGTAGCAGTACTTGCTTGGACAAATGAATCATCTACCCCTGTCCGAGACCGTTTTGAACCCTGTGTTGACATCATTACAGCAGATGTTGACATTATTAAAAACAGTAAGCCTCAAAGTTAATAATTGCACGTCAAAATTTAGATAGAAATGTGCCAAAAGGATGTACTGCTTTAGAAGATCTGCTAGCAACACTCAGACTTGAGACTTGAGAGTGTCCATAAAATCCTCTCACATTGAAAATATAACAAGTGATTTAGTGCTAGTAGCCCACTTGCAATTGGCACACCACTTGGACAGTTGCCGAATAGCAAAATAGAGTGACCCAAACACTCTCCAGTGATAGTGTCACCACTATCCCTCATAATTACAATAACAGCAATGAGGTTCTACGACTAAGTATTGTTAACTACGATAAACTCTAGAACTATAAATACGAGTATGTAACTAGCTCTGATGAAAGGAAGAATGCCACATCTAACACAAGCTCATTCCGAAAGCTCAAAAGTTGAATAATTCCGAACTCATATTGTGGATTGCTGTCCTTCACATTTTAATGCCACACTGTTTGCACTACACCCAAAAAAAATCGGACAACAGTGCATTGACAGCCTAGTAATTAAGATAGTGATTTTATACAAGACAATTGAGTAGCAAGCATTGCTTCATAACAGGTCAACGAACTAAGTTCTTAGGAAGTTAATACAAAATCCTAAGGAAATGTAAAAATGTTGGGTACCTCTGGTGAAGCCCTATAAGCTCCAGAAGCTAAATAATGGAGCTAATGTAGCAAAAGAGAGACAAAATGCACAAATCTCGATAAATGTAACATCATTCTATAGCCTGATCAAAACTACTGACCTGTTTAGGACCATTGGTGTCCATCGGTGTAACAGAGGGCAACCCGGACCGTCTTCCAGTTAAGGAATCAGCATCAGCTTCAAGGTCCCCAAGAGTTGCTATTGTTATACAGTCACTATCACTTGAACTGCTACTTATGCTGCTCATGCTACTAGTATTACTATTGCTACTACTATTCAAGCCATGACGCAAATGAACTCCATCAGATTCAGACCATGAATCATCCACGTTATCCGTATTCGAATCACTGTAAAGAAAAAAGGGGGGAAAAAGTAAAATTTGCAAGTGTGGGATAGCTTACATTCCGAATTCGATAAAATGATCAAAACAAAAGCAGGAAGTGCAGACTTCGGAGCCTTCCATTCATGATTCTCAAAACTACGTCTTCAACAATTAGTTTTACGCAATAATAGCAGCAAAATGTACTCGTAATTAAAGAAAAAAAAAACCAATTCCCATCCGGCCTGTTAATTGAAAAGTGTTTTGCCTTCAACCATAGGTCGGATGTTCAAGACTTGGTACAACCAACAACATAATTAGAGAAAAAATTACATAAATTAAGACAAGGCAAAACAGTTCCAAACCAGACAACTGAAACCACACCCAAACCAACATTCTAAATAGGTTGATTAAAATTTATCCGGTGGGAACAACATGAACTGAAAACATTTGGACACACACATAGAATTCTCGTAACAAAGTACCTTGGTGCCATCGGCAAACATCCAAAAGAAACCACACAATATAGCAGTCAAAGTTCAACAAATGCTTAAAAACGCGGAGAGAATAAGCAGAGGCTATGCACACCTTGTATTTCTAACTTTTACATCACAGCCAACAGAAATCAAATAATAATATTTCAGTCAAAGTTCCACAGAAGACTTAAAAGAAAAAGCGGAAAGCCTATGCAGAGCCCGTAGAGGTATGCTAAACACTAAAACCGAAAAGACTTACCAATACATAAAGACGCTGGAACTAGCCAAAGACATCCCTGTCCAATTCTGAAGCCAAAATCTGCGGAGGAAAAAAGAAAAAAAAAAGGTTCAGCTGACTTAAGAGATGCGTCACAATTGAGGTAGATTATAGCACTAGCATCTGGTTCATGGATTGTTTATTTTGATGGGTAAATTTGATTTATATAAGATAGGGAACACTACACACAAGGGAGGACAAGAAGTCCAGACCTAACCACAAACCAAAACGAGATCATCATAATTGATAGTGGATTTCATATTTTTTAACTTCAGATTTCTATTTATTTTTCCTAGAATACACTAGAGTTGGCTTTGTCTGCTTAGGTAAGCTAAGACCTGAGGCGCCTAGAAAAAGACCTAAAGTTTCCACGGAGATGGCTTTCCTGCAGTTTCAGGCTCCACGAGCTCCAAAACGGGGAAAAAAAAAAAAAGTTGAGAGAAAGAAATTTACTTCTAAAATTAATCATAAAGCGACGTCCATCACTATAATAAACAATAAAACCACCCGATATGGAATGCCCAACACTATATTACCACCAGCATACAGTTACAAGCCTAACTACTTGGCAGCATAAGAGAATACAAAATCCTATGGCACCACACACATTTTTAACCTTCCTAGTTTTTACAAGAGGTAGACTACTGTAACCAAGCAATGAATACGTAATATAAACCGTAAGGCAGTGAGACCCACAAGGATTACCCATAATGATAGACACGCAAACAACAGCCGCGGGACAGATATACCTTTTTAAAGAAGATCTCGGATATGAGGTTTTCAAGATTGGAACAAGAACTGCCTCAGAAGGAT
>JBBYHQ010016641.1:0-10434 GCA_038382645.1 Spergularia azorica | reverse complement strand
GCGTATCGAGTCTATTTTAGTGTGTCAAAAACTCAAGTTATTCGAAAATCTAACTAACACCAATGTTGTAATAAATTTGACGTATTAACATCTTATGCCTATGGTATTGGATATCTGTACAAACTTTCTAAACTAAATCAGTTCTAAGAACAAAGAGGTAAAACGCCCCGTGCAATTTTGCACGGGTCAAAGAACTAGTGATATTTATATGGAGTATCTTGCAAATTGAATTTATGAAATGGAAATGGACCTACACAAATATTCATCCATGAACCATATATTAGATATTCGATCACTAATTGATTCCGAAATTCCAATGCCTATATAATTTTCTAGTATTTATATTGTGTTATTCTTTGCTATATTTTACATTATTTCAATTTATTCGATGATGACGAATGAGCATTTCGAGTCAATCCAACGGTCAACTTGATATATTACTCAAGTTTGTTCCTATTGAATAACTTTAGACCCAAACTGATGCTCCACCGCAGACCTATCATTTACATGATAGTTTTTGCGTATAACGTCCATGACAATTACGAATATAATATATCCTATGCAACAACACTCGTACCATTCCATACCAAACGAGCTACTTTACAACAAACCATTATCTCATCCACAATTCTTTACACGAGACGAAAAACTATTTTTATTTCACTCGATCCACAATTATTATCTCAAAAAACCCTTATCCTCAACGGCTTAAAACAAGAACTAAAACAAAATAGTCGTCCACACAAGGTTGCCTACAATTACGCAGAAAAAGTTGACAATAATTTTGAACAATTAAACGCCCACAAATTTCCTCATCCATTAAGTCAAAACAAAAAATGAAAATAAAACCAACAAAAAAAACAATAATTATAAAAAAAAAATAAAAGTACAGAAAATGCCAGTTTCACACGGTCCAATTTATCTAACTTTTATTTTTTTTATTAATTTAATATAATATAATATCAACCACATAGATATCGTGTGACAGCGAAGTCGGCAACTATCTAACACACACCCGACACTAATACGACGTCGTATCACTCCAATTACACCTCAAAACGACAGCGTTTAGAGCAAGATTAGGTAGGTCATCATCTTTTCTTTTTTACTTGAAAATTTTCAGCTTATAAATAAGTCGTCAAATCTTCGTTTCTTCTTTCGCCCTTTCTCCATCCTAATTTCCCTTCCACTCATTTTTTTATTAATATTTTTCCCCCAAACAGGTAATTTTCATTTTCTTCATTTCTCCTCGTAATTTCCAATTCATCAATTTTTATTTTGATTATTATGATTTTAATTTCTAATTTTATTCCTGTGCTAAATTTAGTGTTAATTTTTATGAAGTTGAAAACTTTGGGTTGATTTTTGTGAATTTGAATTGATTTGATTTTTTTTCTTGCAAACCCTTAATTGTAGATCGGATCTAAAGTGTGAACAACACGAAAAGATTTGATCTTTTATTATGGTTTTGTTTGATCTTGTTATTTCTCAGCTGGTTTTTTTTTTAAAAATCATGATTTAATTGTAAGCTGAAATTTTTTGTTAATTTTTAATTTTTGTTGGGTCAAAGTTATGGAAAATTGTTGAACAAGATCAGATTTTTAAAAGTTTTTCTATAATTATATGAAGAAATTTAAACATCCCATAAAAAAATGAAGAAATTGAAATGAAATGGAAAATTTATATGTACTGTGATTATATTCTTTCCATGGAATCGTATGAGTGAAGATACTGATTATTTGATTGTGTGTTTGTGTATGAACAGGCCAGGCGTTCTATATAGGAAAACTGTAAAAAGTAAAAAAGTAAAAAAAGTTAGAAGAGTAAAAAAAAGATGAATAGTAGGTGGGAAGTTCAGCAGAGCGCCATGGTGGGAGGATGTGAAGAGATGAGAGGCCCGGTTGTAGTTCCGGTTCCGGTTTCGGATCGAAGGGGTCCGGTCGTTTGCCCGAAACCTAGACGGGTCGGGTTCTTGGCTGGTAACCTTACCATGTCACTTAGATGGCAAAGAAGGTAATTATATATGTTTGGGTTTATTTGTTGATTTAAGTGTGATCTACAAGTTACTATGGAATCGGGTTTCGGTTTTGGTTCATTTGTGTTGATGGGTTTTGTGTTGTTTTGGTGTTTTTAGCAGCCAAGTGTCGGATTATAGCGATGCTAAAGCCGGAGCTGAGCTTCTAGATCTAATTCTTATGAAAAAGGTATAATCTTTATAAATTGATCTTGCTTTGATTTGTTGTTTTTTTCTGGTTTTCGTGTTGTTGATTGTGATTTCTTGTTGATTGTGTGTCTGGTGTATTAGATTTGTGTTTGGTTTTGTGGAATCGTGTGTTGATGGTTGCTTATATTAGAAGTTAGTTGTTTGGGGATTGAATCGCTACGATTTTTGTTTGATTGTTAGATGTGCGGCTTCTCTTGAAGTTGATGTCCTGAATCTGAGTACGTAGTGTGTCGATTCGTGTCTCATAGCGTGTTTATTAGCCTAGGAGTGGTCTGGGGGGGGGGAAGCTTTGTGCTTGGACCGATTGCTTGTATTTCGACTGGCCTGTTTGAATCTTTCGTTCTTCGATTGTGTGCGCTCATGTATTGATTCAATCAGTTTGCCAAATGAAATTTTCAGCTGAATTGTTTGTGTGAAGTCTATTCATGGGGTGTCTCAGATCTATGTTGCTTTGGTGGGTGTTCCTCAAATGTACTCGTATGAGGTTCATAGCAGTAGCTGTGTCGAATCAGTTGTTGCCTTTTGATTGTGTTTTGTAAACTTGTCCATGTGATGTCTCTGATCTATGTCGCGTTGGTGTGTTGTTTGCGATTGTGTGAAGATGTAGAACTAATCTTCCGGAATGACTGCTAATGTTTCGATCTCTGTCTGTGTTGTTTCAGGAGGGTCACTGTGAAGAGCAATCCGCAAGAGAGATTGCTGCATCACCACCATTTTTTTGTGGTACTCCACCTAGCAGAGTTTCTAACCCATTAGTCCAAGACGCTCAGTTTGGGGACGATAATCTGTCCCCTTTGTCAACTTTACAGCTTGCATCCCCTTCGACTTCTGCATCACCTTCTATGTCACCATCTGCAATGAAGTCGGGATGTGTTAGGATGAAGTTCGGCCTCAAGTCACCCACAGTTAGAGTAGAAGGTTTTGATTTTGATCGCCTCAGCAGGGACTGCCAGAATTCAAGCGTCACTGCCGTTGCTTAAAAACATTCAATTGGAAACTGTATATACAGCTGAAGCCGCCATTGCTCAGACAATCGTGCAGCAAACTACTTATTAAGGTTCGGGATTTTGACGAAATTTTTTTTGTAGAAAAAAGTTACTACTACCTAAGAGGGATCCGTCTTTTGCACTGTATATAGGATGTGGTTCTACTAGATGACCAAGTAAAGACAGTCCTAAGATGTTTCATGTTTGGTCTCTTTTTTTTTTTTGTATCATGAGAGGATTGTAAGAGGCATTTGTGTATAGAGAAAAGCCCCCCCCAGTGGTCTCTGACCTTGTAACTTATGGTGTAAATATATGCTCATTTCATAAAATCCGAGAGCGCCCCTTTTGTTCAAATCGTGTCCATTTTCCGATCTTACTACTTAGTCACCAATCAACCTATGCTCGGTTGACTCGCTTGAAACGAAAGAAATGGACGGAGTATGCTTTGTTTAGAATTTTCGCTATCATTTGTGCGGAAATTGATCTCCCGGTCAGCGATATGGGGCGTGCATTTGTTTATGTCTAATCCGAGTCAGTCACGTTGACGACTAGTAAAGAAGTACATCCTTGATCGTGAAATATCGATTTAAGAAATATCGATTAAGGCATCTTGATATTATTATTAATCTTCAGTATAAATCTAATGAATCTGATTCGTGGTGGGTGGTCATGTTTTACTGATTCAAAGTGCATGATGATGTATGATAACAATAATAAGTTTACAGCTAAGAAAGTAAGAATTTAGAAGATAGTATAGTACGACTAGAACGTAATTTGTAAGCTAAGTGGTTCGCATGTTCTAAAAATCAAACATGACATTTGAAGCAAACATTGTCATGATTGTTTGTTGAAGGTAACAAAGTAAGATGTGGTCTTTATCTTTTCAACATTATGAAATGCTAATATAGTTATCATCCCCTTTTTTTTTCTTTGATAAGTTCAAATTTGTTTCTAGAAAGGAGGGAATGGGTCTTCCTATTTTCTGCAAATTAGGGACTTTACTAGTTTATTAGCCCGTGCAAAATTGCACGGGTTGTTATATGAAATTGGTTATAACTCTATTTTATTACTCATATTTAACGCAAAATATTAGAACTCTAAAAAATTTAACCGACCAGATGTGGCCCGTTGTTCAAGGTTTGTAGCCCATTTTTTCCCTGATCAACTTCTGACAAAAAATAACTCGAACCCGTTTTGACCAGTATTCTTTTGGGCTAAACTAAAGATGACCCGTTGTCCCAATTTTTCTATAACTAAGACGAAAAAAAACGTGTTTAATTTGGTATCATCTTAGAAAAGTTATGTTTGATTAAATAAAACAATTTAGTAAGTATAGCGAATATATATCAGTACTTTATGTTTATGTACGAATTACAATTTTTGACCCGTGACCCGTTATTTTCGGGTCCCGTTTTTGTGAACTGTAATTCATATTAACTCCGACTACTTTTTAACACACCTTTTTTTTAACTTTGACCCCACCCGTTGACCCGTATTTTGAGTTAAAACGAAACACACGCAAGATATGTTATTTCCTAATATATTGTGCCTATATATATTACTTCATAAATTATCTACAAAATAAAATGATTTGATTTGATTTGATTTGATTCAGATTATCTCGTCCAAATATGTTTCTAAAATTATCTCCTAAATCTCAAATCCTTTATATATAACGTTGTTAATATAAGTATCAAAGAGATCAGTTGCCTTGGTGATTGAAGTGTTAAAATTGTAACTCTGAGGTTACAGGTTCAAATCTTCACAAGCTCATTTTTTATGTAGTCAAACACATGCAATAATGAGGTGGCGATGACATCAGCAGTGATATCATTAAATGAGTGCTGATGTCATCGATGACATCACTGCTGACGTGGATAGTGTAATTGAAGGCTAATGGGTAAATTAATATGGTGCAACATTACTAGGGATTTGCAATTTAGTTTCGGGCAAAGGAACTTGAAATCGGCCCATCGATCGTTTGTGTAGTGACGGTGTTTCATCTCGTTTCTCATGCCTTCTTATTATCATGAAATATCACACATTATTAAACGGCGCGTCATGTTATGTTGAGAAATTGAGAATACTTTCAAACACCATCTAAGAAAATTAACACGTTCTGTAGTATATAAATAACTACGTTTATGAGTACAAATTAAGGTAGTCCATCAACCCTCGTGTTTGATACAGTGGCCATAACCAAGTGTGCTCAAACCTCCATTTGCCGTGTTTGAGCAGGAGCTTACTTTTGTTTACTCGATCCGGCTCTAGCCTTCAGGGAATCTAAGGCCTAAGGCCCCGTTTGATAGAACTGCATCTTTCTGAACTGATCTGATCTGATCTGAATGACTCTGAACTGAACTGATCTGATCTTGATGTGTTGAAATTTTGATTGAATTTCAACGAATTAGTATCAGTTATGGACCAAATACATTGATAGTAATTTGAACATTTCTAATCTGATCTGATCTAAATACTACTGCAAATAAGTCCTATCAAACAGTGCCTAAGAGGTTCTCATTGAGTCGGATAGGAACTTAGGATCGGTATTACACCGTGCATCATTAACGCACCTATTCAAATATGGTTATATTTTGTCAAAAAAATTAACTCATAATCCCCAATACTACTTCGCGACGGCGGCGAGACGGTGGCGTGAAGACGTGAAGTTCACTCAAACTCGCACTCTCGCGGAAATGGCGGGGGTTCCAATATGTTCACAAGAAGAGGCTTTTCACCTTCTCGATCATCTTCTCTTTATTTTGCACCATGACAATCTCATGTAAGTTTCTCATGCTGAAATTTATAGTAACTTCTATTGCAAGTTTCAATCTTTCGACCCTTTTCCAAATTTAGCATTTCTTCGTTCTGGATTTGCATACGATCATTTGCTTGTTATGATTACATTTGGGGAGTTTATATTCCTGTTAATTCAGCCTTACTTTGTTGATATTATTGAAAAGATTGAATCTTTTTGTTTGAGATTATTGAAAAGAAGTCATCTTTTTCTTGTAATTCAGCTGAGTGAGTTACTTTTGAGGTTAATTTAGAGAACATTGTGACGATTGTCGAAAACGATGAAACCGTCTTATACAAGACTTTAGGTACTAGACCCTGGAGAATGTGTGTAGTGGAAATTTGGAATTGATTATTGTGTGTTTTGATTTTCGAGCACGATAGGGTTCTTCCCTCAGACAATTAATTAGGATATTGTGCTTAAGGATTGATTTGCCGATTGCCCACGGAGTCTCTCTATTTGTAGCTTCGTCTGTTATTTGCCGGTTTGCCCACATGAGTAGAATTAGAGAAATTAAATTGAAAGTTGAAACATTTGAATGGGGGTTTTGCACATTGTATATGTGGGCGATTTTCTTAGTTTTGGGTGAGTATTGAGCAGTGGAGTGACCAAGCCGCCTTTTTTCAAAATTTGAGTCGAATGTATCAACCATTGCTTTTACCCGATCTTTTATTTGCAAATTGTTGGATTTTGCAATATTATGGTTCATTTCAAGGTGATCTTGCCCTGCAATAATGTGATGACATATCTATTGTTCGAATAAATTTCAGTGATGAAGTAGGATTCATTCATCCATCTCAGCTATTGATGCTCAAAGAAGAAGAAACCCATGAGTCGTCTTCTGGAAGAGAAGAATCAGATGGAGGACAGTGTTCCGTACTTGCTGAGGCTATTACATTAAAAGCCAATAATGCTTTTTTCTGGAGCAAAGAGCACAAGTTGGGTATCTCGACAGAGTATCTTCTCCCATTGTATAGAGCAGCAAAAACTAGATTTATGGATGCATATGCGAGGTATAAAATGCAGTCCAGTTTGTCGGTGGAAAATGAGCAAGTGGAAAGCTTCTCTTCCTTCTCCGACATTGAGGATGAACTCATGAAGCACAGCAAGGCTCTTTTGTTGTTCAGCAGTGATTTTGGTACTGCATGGAATGCAAGGTTGGTTTTAATTATTTAGACTAATTAAGGCGCATGTTTATGTCGCTTATTTGAGTTCCATCTTTGAAACGTTTGTTTTGTCTTGTCTTGTCACTACAGGAAGCTTATTATTTCGAAAAGAGATGATTTTTCTTTTTTAGATGAGCTCCAGCTCTCTGCTCTGGTTCTCTCATTTGCACCAAAATCTGAACATGCTTGGAGTTACAGGTATACTCTACCGTGTCTGTCAAAATGGTTTGTCTTCAATTCTTCATATATATGTGAAACAATCTAAGTTGTTATATGCATCAATCATATATATGCTTTAACTTGTATGTGCCAAATCTGATGTTTGTGCTTTTCAATTACAGGAGGTGGGTTATCAAGAAAATTGCAGGAAGATGTGCAACGCTGGAAGAGATACTGGAGAACGAATCAAAGATTGTGGAGAAGATAGCAGAGGTTTAATTTCAGTTGCAGAACTGGCTATTGTTAAGGTTTATATGCTCTTCATGTTCGTGTGGCTTCATAGTCTAGTACTTTAGTTCAAGTGAATTCATATCTGTTTTTTGTTCTTTTCTATCTTCCTTTTGGATGGGTTTTTTTTTGCCATCCAATTTGTGTTCCCTAAACTAGTCTAGGATTTTGTGCTGTACTGTATAATGTGAGACAAAGTGTTACATTTGCTACTGATCATTGAAGATACGTGTAATGGGAGTCTATATGCTGTTGAGATAAGCTTACTTATATGATGACTTCCTTCACAGAAATCTAAGATGAACTACCGTGCATGGAATCATCGGCGTTGGTTGATACCATTCATGACTAGCCAACAGGTGAGATTATGTTTTGATGCTACATCCTACAAGTATTTTGGGTCTACCATAGTTCATTGTGAAACATTTGCAAACAGTTAAGTTTGTCCTCTTTGGTTATGAATGTGTTTAGAACAGCAGTTTTAGCTGAAAGTGCTCTTATATATCATTAATGTCGTAGCAAATTGCTCATGTACTAATCTTATACATGTGTATGACGTCAAGTTGCTTGGGGGAAGGGAGCAAGTCTAGTGATCTACGTTAAGCTGGAGGAGTTGAAAAAGTTTTTCGACATGATATTTCGTAATGATGTCTTTCCTTTTCTGGGGAAACCATAAATCAATGACCAGAATGGATTGGTCCACGTCAGTCCATTTTGGCCGTGGAAACATAAACACCCTGCATTTTTTTGATAGCGAATAGCAAAAGTAGATAAGTCAATAATAAGAGTAAGTAACAGAGTCTCTAATTGATATCTCGCTTTTGTTTAATACTAAATATCTAAGAGAGCATCTGACTTGGAACTGCTAGCAAGCCCTCTCTCAGCACCTTCTGGAAGGGTTTGGAGAGTTGGGGATGATTGAGTCTTTTTTTTTTTGTTTCTTCTTTGTGGTCTATTTGATGAGCCATGATCCTCATATGCAGGTTTTGTATGAGCTGAATACCAACAGGAAGTGGGCTACATCACATGTTGCTGATAGTAGCTGTTTTCACTATCGTAGGGTAATTATCCCTTATTAATTCTCCAGTCTTTCTTGAGTATAAAACTTTCCGTTCCAAGTCTCAATTCTCATGTTTTCAGTTGAGAATATGAGATCTCCTTGTTTTTAAATATTCTTGTCTCTGGATTCTAGACGTTTATACTGTATAATGAATGCTAACGGCTCAAGGAGGAACAAAGTAGGATTTTTGGAAAGACAATAAGTAGTGCTAATGAGTAATGTCATAGGGATGAATGACATGAATCATTGCTCGTTAGTCTTTTAAGTTCTTCACTTGAGAATTGAGACCTTTCGAAGATCCAACAAACGAGGAGCTCAATCCCTTTGCAAGTTATATGTTTTTGTTGCTGAAGTAAAAATTTGCACTAGAGCTCAGAGTTACTAAACAGCAGAACTTTGCTCTAACACTGGAAAAGATTGTGAGAAAATAGACTTTAATCCATTAAAAGTCACGCTTTCTCTGCTCTTATGATGTTCTGTTTTAACAGTCATTTAGTTAATCTACTCTCATTAACTCCTCTCAGTACTTTCGGTTCACTTGTCTTTCTTGTCGTGTTGACTTAAATAATTTTGATCTTGCTGATTGACAGAAACTATTGTCACAAATGTTGCACGATGTGAGTCCTGAAATAAATTCGAAGGCATGTTCTTATCACTTTGAATCGCTTCGGCAACTTTGGAAGGTAGGTTTCCAACCACTCAAGGGTCATCGATACACTTAATTGGCTGTTGTTCTGCTGTGACTTAATTTTATGATTAGTGAATAAGTTCACCAATCAACATAAGATTTGTCATTTTATTCTGTGTGTTCTGCATACAAGATGATGGGGTATAGCGCATGGTAGATAAGTTCAGTGTTATAAACAAGATATACATTGGTTTGAAATAGTTATAAACTTACACCCTCCCCCAACCTTCACCTTTTGAAGGGTTGGCAAAGTTGCTTACTGATTACGTGGTTAATGGTACCATTACAATTCATTGAAGTCTGGAAAAGGAGGAGATTGGGGGTAGGGTGGGGAGAGCTCCTAAATACTCATAAGACACTCAGAATTTTGGTGCTCCCATCTTGCTGGGAGCATCTAGTATTCATTTATTCTCTCTAATCAAAGCACATTAGACCCTCTGCTGCAATTTGTGTCTAAATTTTCAAGTGAATGGTGACAGGATGAGCTGGACTGGAATGAGTCGCTTATAAGACTCTACATTGGGCGCGAGGTACTGTTCTTTATTTCCTTGCCTGACATTAAAGCGATATGCTTTACATATTTTGACTTGGTATGACTAGGCAGTGTACTAGTGATCATAGTTCTTTTTCGGTTGCTAAATGTTGTCTCTGGTGTAATACAGATATTGAAAGAACCTAAGCTTTGAAATGTGTTTATAGTGCATCACAGTGTGTGAACTTGCTCTTTTATACTGTCATAGTGTCATGAAATTTGCAGCTTTTGAGCTTGACAAAAAACTTTTCAGATGCAAAGTAGGCTAGGCAGTAGGCACTCAGGCTCAAATTATAATCTCTATGGTGGCAATTTTTTTCTGCAGGCTCTGTGGCTTCATCGCCGCTTTTTATCTGTATGCTGGGTGACACATTTTGGAGCTAATCACCAGTGCAACTCACAACTCTCCAGTGAGAAGGGTGCTGAAGATAGTCATGTGTCTATCTTTATCGGCAACGAAGTCAGGCTTCTTCAGGATTGTGTTGGTCTTCCAGAGAGTATATTTGAGGATGTTGACTCACAGATCATGCATTC
>JBBYHQ010016630.1:2502-34662 GCA_038382645.1 Spergularia azorica | reverse complement strand
AAATTTGTCATTAATCGAGAAAATAAGCTTTAAACGTAGGCTCATGAAAATAGTCAGCTTTATATATATGTATTGATGATTGACTAGTACATGTTTTAATATGTTTTAATTATGCACGTTAGTCTCAAGTCTCGACGATGACGTGGGTTGAAAAGGCTTTAAATTAAAAGTTGTTTTCCTTGATGCAGAACGGCAGAACCTTGCCGCATATCCAACGATGACGCACTGAACGTCTGAACTTGACTATGGTAAAGTTTTGGGAACATTTGACTACTTTCAAAATTGTGGTCAAAATAGGAATATTTCACGATTTTTGGCCCAAAATCGCCCTAGGATGAAAACGGCTCAGAGTTTTATGGAACCCCCAAGAGATACATTATGGCTATTAGCAAAATATAAGTGTCCAAAATCTATTGAGGTCCTAAAAAAAATCGATAAATAAAAAATACAAGTTAGCCTCTATAGGTGATGTAGTGTGATGAAGGACCTTAAAGAAATTTTCTAACTTAGGAACCTGCTCGCATTTCCAACAAGGTCACTACAAAATTAATGTCCATTGCGAAGTTTTAAAAAGATTTGAGTACTTTATAAACGTGAACAAAATTGGTAGCAACCAAAATATTTTGGGTAAAAAAACATAATATTTTGGGTGGGAGCCTCTAAGGCGCAAATATAAGGTTTACCCTAATATTATATCCAAAACCCTTCCCTGAGACCCAAAAGTTGCAAAAAAAACATAATACATGATAGTGTCAAAGATGACATGTGTGAAAAAAGTTCAAAGTATAATCCATGGCTTTTTGTCCAAATGAGTGAATGACACCACCCGCCCCCCAATAAAAATAAAAAATAAAATAAAAAGGGCTCAAATTTTATGGACGCCTGAGCCCCTATAGATCATAGTATGGATTTAGCATAATATTAGATTCACTCCTATGATATGCTAAGTCCCAAAATTGGCAAAATACATACACTAGGCGCACTAGCCTATAGCCTAGGCAAGTTGTGCCGATATAGTGAAAGAAAAAAACCTTATATAACAACCTGCTTTCACAGTTTTTGACCAAAAATTGTAGTGAAACAAAAGAATGACTCGAATTTTTTTAGACACTTCTACGGGTTATGTTATGGGGTTTAGCAAAATATTGAAGGGAGCAACTTATGATAAGTCCCAAAATCAGCGAAATGCATGACAGCATCAATAGCTGATGTGCGAATGTCGAAAGTCACCCCAGACTGTCTATGATAAGTTTTGAAAATCTCCGGCTAGTTGAAACAGGGCCGACAAAAGCCCAAGACGGGCTGGGCCTAAGCCCAGTCCCCCAAACAATAAAAATAGTACTTTTTGCATGTTCACTTGGGTTCAAATCTTATGGGCCTCATTTTATAGCGCGGAATGAATCATGATTACAAATTCCCA
The DNA here is from genome assembly GCA_038382645.1 of Spergularia azorica. Taxonomy (NCBI): domain Eukaryota; kingdom Viridiplantae; phylum Streptophyta; class Magnoliopsida; order Caryophyllales; family Caryophyllaceae; genus Spergularia; species Spergularia azorica. The sequence continues at coordinate 33,242 of JBBYHQ010016630.1, read as the reverse complement.
TATATCAAGAACAACTCAAAATCAAATTATCTTCATTGAATTGAAGATCTGAAGCATGAGGAATAATTTTCAGGGTGAGATTGACTTTCAACCTATTTCAGGGAGGTATTACATACGTTTATTTTATTTCTTTCACCAAAATCATTGGATTGTTTATAGCCAGAATCGATTATTATTTCTGATAAAAATAGTTGTTTCAAAGAAAAATTCTCCAGTATTGATTGTAGAAGGATTTGTGCTACAGGTTACAGGAATGAGTTCGATTCAAAAGATTTGATACGAATTGGAAAATGCCGCAACGCCAAATTTAGAGATAAAATCCGACTCAATCAGGTATGATTCTTAAATCGTTAAATTCTAATTACAATAGGAACCAAAATATTATAGATCAGCTTATATATATATATGTCAATTGGAAAGCCGAGCCACTATGCAATCAAAATATAAAGTGGAACCAAAATCTGGAGTTGATCATTTCTCTGTCCTCAAAATTTTGTTCTTTCATGACTCTGATGATGCCCACTTCCAGTTGATTGTGTTAATTTCCCTGGTCAATAACAATAGTTAGCAATAAATTTATACATGAGACCTAGAACGTATGAAAAATTGAATTTTAGTCGTGATATAACTTTACTTCACTGTATTGAGAACCGACAAGGATTGAGAGAAAATATTTGTGAGTTGTTATCCAATCCTTTCTACATAAGCAAAGATTATAAGTTTGTTGATGTGCTAAATTGTATCTCTCTGTTTTTCATAGAGTACTTTACTTACGGTTAGCAATTGGTTGAAAGTGATATCACTTGCATCAAGCATGTTGTAATTTGATGCTGCCGTTGTTGTCACTTCTTGACAACTTTGCTTCTTTTGCTTGGTATTTCCCTTTGATTGTGGGGTTTCTTTAGCCATTTGGTTTGTCTGAAGCTACACAAAATAGGTGTATTAATTGTTTACATTAGGCATACTAAAAACGAATCACTAAACAACAGAGAATTATTTAGTACCGTGGCTTTTGAAGATTCAGATTGTGTTTGTTTTGGTTTGGCATTTGCTTTTCTGTTGCTTTTCTCCAGCCACGTTTTTGGGCGACTCCTTCCTTTGTAAGGGTTTTGTCTTTTCTTAATGCCTTTTGCACCGCTAGCATCAATCATATCAGCAATTGTGGGTGGTTCCTCATTAGTCATTGATATTGATACATGGCACACCTCAGTAGCTTCTTCACTACCTAAACACGGCCTCTTTGCTAGCATTTCCTCAACAATTTTTTCTGACTAATCCAAAACCTTGAATAGAAAAGTGTACGTCTCATGGGATCCAGATGCTCGATTTACTAGTTTCTGCATTGGCGAACACAAGTCTCTGTAATGGCTACTAAAATGACTTTTCTTGTCAGCTTCTTTTTGTTGTCCATCCAAGTTTTCCTTACGTCCACGTCTAGCGTCTCTGCTCCACCTCTTAAGTATTTAATGCTCTGGAATCATCTTGGTATTCATCATGTCCAGTGCTTTCAAAGCATGACTACAAAGAATTCCATGAGTCTCAAACTTGCGACAATCACAATAGGCGGTTTGCTCTAAAGCATTGCCCATTACTACCCGCTCCTTTGTCTCATTGACATTTGCAACCGTGTATACATGCTTTGAGTCATCTTCTTTATGATCTTGGATGTAAGCACCTAAATACTCCTCGTAGTCCTCTTGAAACTCTTCAAATATCTTTGGAGTGTAAAGGTTTCCAGCTTGAACTAACATAGGTGCTTTTTTCATTTTCAGTCTCGGGAGCTTATGTATAGAATCATGTTCAGATATTGATTCTTTATAACGCTTGCTATTGACAACTCTTTCAAAGTGAGTAAAGAAATCTACCAAATTTAAATCTGACTTTAGATGACTTTTCAAATCAGAATTGAAGCTTTCGCTTAGTTGAGTAGACCTCATACCTGCTGTAAATGTTTTGTTAACATATGCCCATGCCCACTTCTCTTTTACTTGAAATATCATGTGAAGCCAAGAGTTATCAGATGCATCATTTTGTGTCAGCAGAGCATTCCATGAATTCAAAAATTCTTCTTCATTTTCATACACATCAATGCAAGCCTCAAAACTTGCTGAAAATTCTGGATTCTTTTGATATAAATGGTTCACGTGTCTTAAAGCATTCTCTCTTATATGCCAAGTGCATAATCCATGATAAGTTTGTGGCATAACTATAGGAATTGCCTTTGCCATAGCCGCATCTTGATCTGTCAGAATTGTTTTTGTTTTTTGTCCACCCATTGCTTTGAGAAACGTTTCAAACAACCATTCAAAAGAAGTTGCAGATTCATCATATAACAATGCTGCCCCAAAAATTACAGTTTCTCTGTGATTATTATATCCTACAAACACCCCCAGAGGTCGATAATCCTTGTTGGTCCCATGAGTAGTATAAAAAACGATCACATCACCAAAGTACTTATACTCATTTATCATCTCTGCATCCGCCCAAAAGATGTTTGTTATTTGTTCTTCCACGTCCATTTGAAAGTCGTAAAAGAAAGACGGATCTTTATTTGTTTGTTGTTTGAAATACGTCAGCAAGGCTCCAACTTCTCCAAACTTGAAAGTGTGTTTCCTCTTTGTTCGAAGATAATTCTTTTGGTCTAATTTAACAAACCCAAGGTTGTCTATGCCAGAAGCTTTCCTAGTCATGTATATACTGAAATCTCTTATGCTAATTCCACATTCATCTGCCATTTCCACTTCTTTTGCTTGTTGTTCTGATAATTTACGCTGAGAACGAATCATATGAGCGTACCTTGATGGTTGGAGTGGATGGTTATGTTCGGCAACAAAATCAGCCACCTTGTACATCCCAATTTTTCTGTCAAGAGAAATAGACATACGTGCAAGACAACTTGTTCTTGTTTCCGCCCGAGCATCTTTAGTCAAGTGGTCTCTTTTATCCAAGCCTCGTTCCCCTTCTTTATGACAAGAAAATCTCCTTGAAGTTAGTACACCGTCTTTCTTACTTAAATTTCGATACTCTTTACAAATGCCAAATCCTACCCTCCTCGCATATTCATTGTAAAAGTTGTATGCGGCATCTTCATCTTTGAATTCCATTTCCAACTTCGGCGTATTATCAGTAAGATTCTCATGCTCCTTTAGCAAAGATTGTTCACGTATGTTATTGACCCAATCTGTTATACTTGGGCTTGGCAAGTCATCCATAAATCTGTAAACCAAAGCACATAAATAAAATTACTATTTCTCATTTTTTTTTTTTTTTAGTAATTCACAACCCGAATATCTGTTCTAATTAATTATATGACATTTCTGTGATAAAAATTTGCAGGTATGGTTTCACATTGTTGGCGCGGTTTTGCATTGCGTGGAAGTAAAATCAGTTATACAAGCATTTTTGAAACTACAAATCAAAGACATGTTCTATGAAGTGATGATAGAGTGAAATTGATGCTGATCAACGGGTGACTTACAAATTGAAAAATCTCAAAAAATCATCATCTACTAACTATAAGAAATAAACATGTGTTGCATAAATATTACGAACAATACCTGTGCTTGTTTGATTATTTTTCACTTTTAGAGGAAGACGAAGTGGCAGAAGACAATGGATGTATCAATTTTTTAGATGTTTAGCTACTTTTCCAATGAGAAAAATAATTTTTTAATTAGATGAGAAAAAGGAGGGAAACTTTCACCGCCAAATGCCATCTTATTTTATTAATTTGCTCAATTGTAATTACTTGGGAATATCAAAGTACTATAAAATATAAAGACAAAAACAATGACATCATCCTGGCCTTTGGATATAGTGCGATCCACGTGTCACTTTGAGGACGATCCAGTTCTTTGGGAGACGATCTCCGCGCCATTTTATAACCCCTCTATCTTCCCTATATTGCACTTAGTCTTTTACTACATACGGAGTATCTTTGGGTCTGTTTGGCCAAGCTTCAACTTCTCCAGAAATGCTTCTCAGATACAGTTTTTGGAGGAGGAGCTCTAAACTGGAGCTTCTACTTCTGATGAACAAATTTACACTAGAAGTGCTTCTCAGAAACCAGAAACAGTTTCTCAGTTTTGTGTGTTTGGCCAGTTTCCAGTTTCTAGGACCCAGAAACAGTCCAGAAACACTTCAGGAGTTTGGCCAGACACACCGTTAATCTAGCTCATCCCTTAACTCCAATCCCCCAGCATTATTCCCCCATTTTAATTAATCACTTCTAAAAAGGAGAAAATTTCCATTAATTATCTTATCTTATCTTATGTTATCTCATTTGGTGCGGAAGTAGTTACCAACATGCCCAATCAAAATAACAAAACAAAACGGGAAACAAATAGTAGGCATGGAGAATGAAAAGGTTCCGCAAACACACTGAAGAATGTTTATCGTCCCTTCGGTAACTCGGTTCAGAATCTTAACACGGGTGCTAGAATTAAGCCATAATAAACATGAAGGTGTGACTTTGTAAAAAAAAAAAACATGAAGGTGTAGCTTGTAGAAGAAGACAGTTTGTTGATCATTTTGAATCATCATTAATAATTCACTGCATTTGACTAGTGTCAGAATACTCCAAAATGCAATGTGATGGCCTTAATGAAGCATGACATTGGCTTTGTCAATATGCACGTAGTGTCATTTTCCAACTGCATGTGACATATGATTCTTTATTTCTTCTGTTACCGAGTTTTTGTCTCAGATTCTTGCCAACCTAAGTGAAGTTGATAGATATGTTTGATCATCAGTAATTAATTAATTAACTTGTGTTTGTTAATCTTGCATTGTTTGTTCATGCACACAATTTACCTTTTCATAAACTTGAATAGCCTCGTGCCCTCGTCAACTTTCGTACATAATGTTCACTTCAATTCATTATCAAACTCACTAAACTCATGTTGGTCAATCTCAATTCATTATCAAACTCAGTAAACTTATCACGTTGGTCGATCGCAATTCATTATCAAACTCATTAAACTCGATCACGTTGATCGATCTCAATTCAAACAAGTCGCTTATTAGGACTATGTGATATAAAAACCGCTAGACATGTTTCACTGATGTCACATGTGTATTTGCATCTTAATTATTACTAATCGAACAAATTCAAAAAATAAATTCGGAGTATGTGAAATAAAACCGCTAGACATGTTTTTCAGTACTGTACCATTCAGCTTGGGACAAAGCAAATTAAACTCTTCAGATTTAGCAAGTACATCACTAGTTACAGTCAATGGGACCTACAAGAAGGTACAAAGACAACAAATGACTGTCTGCCACGTGTTCGGTGAGATTAGTTCTGAGTACATGTCTTAAAAACACAAGGATTTACGAATCTCAAAAAAACTTAAACATTTATTTATTTTTTATAGTTCTAAACATTAGGAAAAAAAAAACATAATTACTCAGAATTTTGGTGTTTACTGGTAAGTGGGTAGTGAAAAACCTTAGACAGCAGCCAGCAAAAAAAAACACAGACACACACACACACTGTTCCAAGTAGAAGAAAGAGGAGAGAGAAAGTTAAGCATCTTTTGCTTATCTTACCGTCAGCAGAATCAAAGTATCTCTTCACTTCAAGGAGAAGCCACATAAAAATCACAATACTAAGTTGTTGATTCATATCCCAAATTATTATCAATTTTTTTGGGAGAGGGGTTTTCTTGTATAAAGGTACAATCTTTAATTCTTATTATTCTTATTATTGTTGTTTATTTTGACTTAATTAATAATCATTTCAATTTCAAAATGTTGCTTTTTAATTGAATTTTTTTTGGTATAGTAATAGCCTAATAGGTCAGAATGGGTCCAAATCTAGGGATGTCTTATGGGTTTCAATTGAAATTTCATGTCTTTTTGTGGAAATATGATGTGGGTCTTGCTTGGTTTGGTAATTTGACTAAGAAATGTTTAGGAAAAAGTATGATTTTTTAATTTTTGTTGATTTATTTTTTAGGTTTAGTGTGCTACAAGATTTGTTGGGTTGTTCTAGAAAAGGGGTTTTTAGGAGAGGGGGTTTCTCCCCTCATATGGGTTTGCTTTGGTATGCTATTTTTGTCTTTTTTTGATTCAATCCCAAATTATTTGGGGTTATTTGAAATAAATTGGTATAATGTATTATCAAGTGGCTAAGACTATGCATTTTCGGTTCTATATTAGTTAGTCGTCTTTGCAATGTTGGTTATTAGCGTAAAGTTTCGACCTTTGACTCGTTGATTGAGCCACATATGGCTCTAAGTTAGCATTTGGCTATAACATTGGGGATTTTTCGACAACGATCGTGAACGGGCTGTTATTTGTTGTGTGCTTGGTTGGGAAGGTGTCAAAGGTGACTGTATTTTTGATAAGGATTCTTGTATGTTTTCTTCAGAATAAACGTTTGACAAGAAACAGTCTTGGGGGTTAGAAGTACAAGTACTCATTATCGGCATTGAAGTAGGATTCGTTGATTTTGTGCACGAGCTACAGCTTGGCTATCTAATTCATCGTTCCCAGGAGTGGGTTTGGGGTTTCCTTACCAATTTTATCCGTCAATAGCACAAAGGGACTTGGGGGCTTATTCTCGTGCTGGCCTGTTGGATGTGTGAAGTCTTTTTCCGGTGAAGGAAGATGTAAGTTGTAGTTGACTTGCAAAGCTCAAGGAGAATAGCTAGGTAAAACTGTTGAATTTACAATTGGATATGAGTTTGCGGAAGGGGACATGCTCGAGCCAAGAAAAGCTGATATACCTGCCTTTTTTTTGGTCCTGGTTGTGTTGCCAGTGGTTTTGTACATCATACTTGGGAAATGGAATGAGACTGCAAAGAGAAAGCCAAAAGTAAATATAGTTTTTGCGGAGCCTTTTGAGGAGTCCTTCAGAGTTGAACCAATGGCGGCTGCCAGTGCTGTTCCTCTTGTTGTCCCTCCCCCAATTTCTCCTATTCGGGAGTGTGCCAGATGTCGTGGCCCAGCTACTACTCGCTGCTCCCGATGCAAATCCGTTAGATACTGGTATGTATATTGTTCATACTAGAAATCCACTTCTGTTTTCGAATGTTGTGAATTTCTTTAAATCTGTCTTATTTTTTGTCAATGGAAATGAATATTGTTGGAAGAATAGGTAAACTATATCATCTGCCAATAAAGAAAATGTTGCGCACTACTGAACTTGACTTCAAACCATGAATAATTCATGGACAAACCTTAGCTCTCAAGGTTTCATTCAATCATTCCTAGATTTGAATACATGCAGTCATGTCGGCACTTTGTCATATCCTATATAGAGCTCCTCATTTTTTTTTAAAAGTATTTGCTTGTGAATGGCCAATGGGACAGGCTCTTTGCTACAACATGGGTACTGTCAAAGACATCTGACCCCTTTCTCGCTACCCCGCTTGGAAGGAAGCTTCTTCAGGGCCACTAGGGTGATGTAATGTAGGAGTGTGTGCCTATCTTAGATAATTTTGAGGCAAATCAAGCTATGGCGACTTAGAGGAATTTAAAGTCAGGAACTTAATACGGAAAACAAGTCTTGATTAGAAACATAAGAACTTTAATCTCATGTGAATCATCATTATGGATGGTGATTTGGTTGCCCATGGCTTAAAAACTGGATTTGGAGAGAAGCTCTCCCAGCCGATCTCGAAAAAAAAATCTTCACTGGTATACTACTGATAAAGTTAAAAGCCCCTCTTGTATTATTGATCCTTTTTGCCCCCTAACTTCGGCGTGCCCGTCAATTTCTTCCCTAATATTACTCATCACCATTGCCGCGGTGCCTTCTCAGAGGCTCTTGATCCAAGTGGGGAGCGGGCTGGCGGTCGGTCACACGCAGCCTTTTCCCGCTGTCCTATTAGTTGTAAATGGAACGATCATCTTCTTTCGTAATACTACTGATGTTATTACATTGATGATTGAATTATTACCCTCCTCTACCTTAAAGATATTTGGAGATTATACGAGAAACCATGCAGAAATCATGCAAAAGTAAAGTAATGATGAAGTTTAGAGCCACCTATCACGATAACTGTTAGAAAACGTCAAGCTTCAATGTCATTCATAGCATCCTATTGGCATAGGAATGTAGACATTATATGTGTGTTTCGCTGGGCATGCAATATGCATACAGTGAATTTAAATTACAAGCATTGGAAGGCCCGACTCTCTTCCTTAAGACTTCAACTAACAAGCATTTTTTGGGTGGTTTGTTTTTTTGTTTTTGTTTTTGGTCATCCTTGTTTTCTTCACCCCACGCTCCCCATTTCTTACCTTGCTTAACTATCTACCTGAAGAGCAAATTCCAACATTTCTGATGTAATGTAATCATACTTATATACTCCTGAATAAATTCCTATCAGGTTATCCTTTTGGCAAATGCTAGAGTTTCACTGGAATGAAAGTCTGTGCAGGATAAATAGTTTCATGCTAAACTAGTTGTAAATCATCTAGGTTATGTAAGATTTTACATTGGCTCATGGCTGCCTGTGAATAAAGTATTTGAAAGTGGATACTAATGGTGCCTTTGCTTGTAAGTGATAATCGTGCATTTAAAATCATTGATGTAATGTCTCTAGCGTGGTTTTCGTTTAGGTTTCTTTAATGAGTAAGTTAGCTTGGTGCTTATCTTTGTCTGAACAACTTATTCGAGAATCTGTATGTTTTAATATTATACATTGTTTGAACACTCAAGTCATAACGACTTACTATGTTCGGTGTAAAAGTTGTGTAGCAGTCATGCTTATATGAGTGGGAAAACGGTGTGGAGAAACCATCCTTTTGTTTCATATGCTTGATTAAAGGGGTGCACAGTTCTGGTTAAGTATTTTAGTATGTTATTTCAAACTCTGTTCCTAACACAAATTAAACCTGTCTCTTGTTTGTGTCTCAAACGCTGTATCGCACAACCCTCTTCTGTCTCTCCAGATTGTCGATATTAGATTCTGGTGGAAGCATTTCTTTTAATGCCATATTGCGTAATCTCTTGTAGTCAAGTTCATACTGTTGTTCCAACACAACAAAATTACATTTGTTTCTCTTCGGCCTTTAATTGAGGGCCGGGCAACAATTAACAGGAAATTGATTTAGTAAGTAGTGTTTGATAATGGCACACATTGACACATGGTGTATGGTTAATCTTCTCGTACTTGCCTTATCCTCAAACATGGTTATCAAAATATGGTTTGAGTAATATCTAAGACAGAGTTTATCTCAAAACACATTAGTATGCTAAACTAGATAGTCAACTCCGTCTTGCATTCCAATGTCATTTAACCCTCTTGCTTCACATAATGGGTCGATTTAGACCTGTAAGGAATGCTCTGACACCGAATTATGTCCCTGTTACTTCTATGTCCTCAATTTTTCTATCAACTACTTTATACAAATGGACAGATGAGGATACTAGATTATCCTTATTGTGTTCTGATTATTTGAACATCATGAACCTAGTTAGTGGCAGGCTGGCAGGTATTGACTCTCCAATTGCTGGTCTGGATATAATGGGTTTTCTAGTAGTTTACCTTGTGGTTTGATAAATATGGTTTTGAAAGTTGGTGCTAGCTAATCGAGCACTGAATGACGTATAATTGACGTGCTTACAACAACATCATCTTTACCCCAGTGCCTTAAAGGCTCCCGCCATAAGGCGGGGTTAGGAGGGGTCGGATGCACGCAAGCCTTACCCCTATTGAAACATAGAGAGGGTGCGCACGGATGACCCAAATGAAAATTGTTTCGAGAATCGCACCGATTGACTGCTACTTCACAAAATAAGAAGCAGAGACAAAATAGTTGACGTGCTTACTCAAATAAAAACCTTTTTTTCTCCGTGGTAGTCTAAAATGCCTGGGCTAAAGGCCCCCAGGTTGTCACTGTCACTGGTGGCTTGATGTTTACTTATAATGCTTTCGTTGTGTTTCTTGGTTTTGTTACATCTCTCTCTTTTTAATCAGACAAATGTAAAATTGAAGGGTGATTACGTAATGTCTATTACCGCAAATGTAACCCTGAAGATTCCTTCCATTGACTTTGGCTTATTTGCATGCAGTTCTGGGAAATGTCAAATAATTCATTGGAGGCAAGGTCATAAAGAAGAATGCCAGCCACCGCGCTATGCTGACTCATTCTCTTTGTATGGCTCGACAGAAGAGATTGATCCTAGAATGGACTATGGTGGAGACTCATTATCGCTAGGCAAAAGAAGCACGAATGGAGTTAAAGTAGGTTCGGGGTACAATGTGCCTGCAGGAGATGTACGCAACTATAGTGAAGAAGTTGTAAGTAAGAATAGCACCCCACATATACACTCAAATAATGGATCTGATGATGCTATCCCACATATACACTCAAATAATGGATCTAATGCTGCGGCAAACTTGGAGAGTGTCAGACTCTCGCAATCCGCAAAACCAATGAGCAGAACAGGAAGAGAACATGTTCATCGCGCTAAACTGAGGAAGGGAAATGGGTCTGATGATTCAGGTATATAGCAGTCATGATTTGGTGCCCCTTATATATCAGTATTCTATGCCTCCTATGTAAATTGTTTATCAGTTGTTATGTTTGAACTTGGAATGAGGATTAAGAGATTATTGTGCCTTGTCCAAATCCTATTATGTAGAGTTAGTGTTAGTGTGTGTGTTACCCGGTACCATGAAAGTAATACCCCTATTAGGTACATATGGTGATTCGTAGTGACTTGGCCTGATAAAGTCTCTAGAGTTTAATTGTTCAAGGGAGGTTTTAAGTGTATTTTTCCTGTAGGGTTTCTTTATGGAGCATTTCCCTGATTGTCAGTCACTCCACCCAATATCATCATTGGCGTGATAGTTAGTCAGAAGTCTGTCATCATTGTACCAAAAGATGCGAACAAAATAGGATTGTTGGATTTTTGAGGCTACATTTTTGTTGGAACTGATATGAAACTTGATTGTAAATCTTTTTCTTGAATTCTTGCATTACATATGATCATAGGTGAAGTCTATTTATAGACTTCTATGTAATCTAAATGAATATTCTAGAATGCTAGTTACTAGAATGTTCTACAGCATTTCTAGCCATTCTAAACATTCAATGATGCTCTAGAGTTTTCTAGATTACTCCATAATTTCTAACAAGGATAATGGGGTAAGTGGAGTGGTTGGAGGTACACTGTGCATGATGTGCTGTCTGTACTTGGGTAGTATCCGTATTAGCTCCTTTTCCTCCGTTTTTTTTTTTATTTTTATTTTTTGTTTTTGTTTTTGTTTTTTTTTAAGAAGTCTATGTTAATTTAGTACCTCTAGAATAGGTCATCATGTATTTCAAGTTCAAACATGGTGAGATCACCTTATATTTGTTTCTATCTTCCTGACAAATTTGTCATGGTAAAAAGGTGCTGGAATGGGCGCTTCCACTTCTGCGCATGAAAGTGATGGTGTCGCAAGCATAGGGTCGATGAAAACCATGGGACTCAAGAAGTTTTCCAAAACATCCAAACAGGATGTTGGAATGGGCATTCATGGCTTTAAGAAAGTCAAGGTCAGTCAGGACACTTAGGTGCTACCGTGCTACTATATATGTAGAACTGTTCCAGAATAATTTGCTGAATAACTGACATGGTTTTTTCTCAAAGGCACTTGTCAAAAATGATGTGGTTATATGTATGTCAGGTGCTGTTTCCTTTTGAAGAGTTCACTAGGTTTTTTAAACTCGAGGTCTCTGACTTGGCACCTAGAGGTCTACAGAATTGTGGAAACAGGTATATCTTCTATTTCACAAGTGTTCATCATTATTGCAAATATCAAGTCCATATATGTTGTTGAATTTAGTTGTCTTATTTGTTCCTTTCCACTTTACTTTTGTTTGTTTTCCACACTTTTTTTGTTCCTTTCATATGAACCATTTGTACTACTTTTGTCCTCTTGATTTTCGTCATACTTATTACACTCATTTTAATGTCTCTGTCGCTTTCATTAAAAGAGGTTTTCTGGTTCTGTTGTTTGTCCAAACTTCAAACTAAAGAACTAAAGCAATGTGATACGTTGACATTCATTTGTTGGATTAGCTATATTTGTTGTTAGGCTTTACTTCTTATGCACACGTGGCCCCTAGGCTTTATAAATGGTCTTAATGTACATGAGCTCATTTTGCTGCTTCTGCAAAAATTGTGTCTCAACCTCGAACATGGGTGTGGCACGTGGCTCCTTCTTTTAGGCCCAAAGCATGCTATTTGTTCATAACTTAGCCAAGTCCTCCACTTGGACACACATCAGTGTTGGACACGTCAGCCGAGTTTGAGTAATATAGGTTTTTACTAGGAGAACTTGCATAGTAGCTTACCGATTCCAGAATTCAAAGAAAATGGAGTATGATATTTGTACAAGTTATACATAAAATAGTAACATGGATTAATGAAGATTGAAGCGTATAAATGTATTCAATGTGATGCATATGCAATGGCTTATTCTATTCCAAAATCATGTATTGGTCCTATTTAGCAACATGTGCTTTATCTCATTCACTAAACTACAAAGTATCCACTCTTGAAAATATTGATTTAACATTTATCTAATTCCAAATGCAGTTGCTATGCAAATGCTGTGCTGCAGTGCTTAACTTGCACAAAACCCCTAGTCGCCTACCTATTGAGCAGAATGCATTCAAGAGCCTGTAAAGATCTTACTCTATTGTAACAAAATATTATATGTTCACTCATGTTCAGGCAGCTGACTTTCTTTTTTGAAAATGTATAAAAGGTTATCGCAAGAACTGGTGCCTGATGTGCGAACTTGAACAGCATGTAATGACGTTAAAAGAAGCCGGTGGCCCTCTGTCTCCGAGCAAAATTCTATCGCATATGCGAGGGATTAATTGTCAAATAGGGGACGGAAGTCAGGAAGATGCGCATGAATTTTTAAGGTTTGTGAACTGTACTCGTGATTTCAATGATCAGTTGCTTATATAGGCCCCCAAATATATACACATGGATATATTAATATCTAATTGTTCTCTGTGCTCTTTATCTAGGCTACTTGTTGCGTCAATGCAGTCGATTTGTCTAGAGGAAGCAGGTGGTGAAAATCAGATTCATCCCATTTTGCAGGAAACGACATTTGTGCAGCAAACATTTGGTGGACGCCTTCGATCAATGGTATATGCTCTTTGCAGAAACTTTCAAACTGTCATCTTCGTTGTAGGGTTATTTTACTTATGGGAAGCAGTTGTAGTAGATTATTCATTACCCAATCCTCTTATAAGCCCTAACATTGGACATTACGGTCATTAAGAATCTGAACAAGAGTATGTGATATTGTGATAACTAATACCTGGGTTCTTCGTGCAGGTTGTATGTCTAAGGTGTAAACATGAGTCAGAACGATACGAAAATATTATGGATCTAACACTGGAGATCTATGGATGGGTTGAATCACTGGAAGATGCACTCACCCAGTTCACTACCCCTGAAGATTTGGATGGCGAGAACATGTACAGATGTGGAAGGTTTGGCTCAATCTTTAGCTGTGTAAGTTTTTTCTGGATAAACTTGTCGAGCTAACACTCTAGCATTTGTATGAAAAGGTGTGCTTCTTATGTCCGGGCAAGAAAGCAACTGAGTATAGATGAAGCTCCTAACATTCTCACTATCGTCTTGAAGAGGTTTCAGGTTTGTGAACTCGTACTTTTCTTATTTATCTCATTGTCTTTCCTTTCTTGTTACCTTTTTTACTCATTTGCAGTTTATGGCAATATAATGTTACCGGACCTTGGGTGATTACTTTATATGTATAAGTATAACAGTGGAAGGTGTGGCTAGGGCCTAGGGGTATGCTGCCATCAGCTCTCCCTCAGTTTTTTCAGTCGTGCATGACTTTGCCACAGTCAACCCTGAGATTCTGCCATATATACAACACAGTTTCAGCTATACTACACCTTAAAAATAGGAGTCCCCAATACTAAACAATTTCTCATTTAGTATTGTCTTCTAAGGAGCCGTGATTTGCTCTATGTCATACTGAAAGGGAATGGACATCAGGAATTATAAAGTCATTATAGGTAGATGAGAGCTGCAATTAGCGATGCATGAATTTTGTGCCTGGAAACCTAGTATTTTGCAGTACTATACATGTCTCTTCAGGTTCAGATTTTTTTCTTGTCTTTTACGTAGTATGTCTCAGCAAGATAGATAGGCGTCACCTTGTTTAATAGGACTGGGTCATATAGTTGGGGGTTTGTGGAGGCTTAATACTGGGCATATCAGAAGCAGGATAGGGAGGTGCCAACTTGTTATTGATCCGCAAAAAAAAAAAAAAAAAAAAAAAAAAAAAAAAAAAAAAAAAAAGAATGCAGGCCCGCTGGTCTTGTTTACTCACTGAACTTCTGCCTTCTGATAAAACATTTTTAGGCCTCTGATTATTTGCTGGAGGGATAGTTCTCATCAGAGTGCAACTATTTTTCTTTGTCAAACAGGAAGGAAACTATGGCAAGATTAACAAGTGCATTACATTTCCAGAGATGTTGGATATGGTGCCATTTATGACTGGCACAAATGATATCCCTCCACTCTACATGCTTTATGGTGTGGTTGTGCATGTGGATACTCTCAATGCATCATTTTCTGGACATTATATCTCGTACGTGAAAGATTTGCGAGGAAATTGGTTCAGGATAGATGATTCATTGGTAATTGTCTATCTCTTAATATTAGTACTCTCTTTCTCTCTTTATAGAGTTAATAAACATGTTTCATATTATTGAGTCTGCTATTTTGTTTGATTGTATCGTCATAAAAGTTCCTTTGTAGGCTTAGTGTCATTTAGAACAATAGTTTATTGTGTTGTCTAAATCATACATGTCAGGTATCTCAAAAGAGAGAAGGTAATATGTTTGTATGGTGTTAAGATAACTTAATCGTGACTTGATGATTTCTGCTAAAAGCTATGCTATATCCTACGAAGAGTTAACATTTTCGACATGTTAGTCAACATTATGCAAGATGGTGATATTAAAAAGTGTTTTACTGATTGGAAATTTTGTTGAGCTCTTGTAGTTGATTATCTGTGCGCACATAAAGATAATGAGCAAGTCTAATTAAGATGATTCCTAGTTGTAGTTTGTTCTTCTTGGCAGTTGGAGAGACTTGTTCCTTCATGTTTTTCTCCTTCTGTTTGTGTAGCTTACTTGTTTATATCTGATATTAATTTATAACCACCCAATTCAGTCTAAATTTTTATATGGTATTACGGCCGTCGCTATTGGTAAATTAAATGTTTTTGCTACTGTGACAAGACTGAGTGATGCTTTTCAACAGGTCCAGCCAGTGCCGACTAGCCAGGTGATGTCAGAGGGAGCATATATTCTATTTTACATGAGGTAATGTCGAAATGTCTTACATATTCTTGTTGTGATTTAATGTTTGATTGTATGTAAAGTGTTATCTTCTTGGTAGCTTTCTTTGTTCTTTGAGCGCATAGGTTGGGAGCTTTGCCTTCAGCTTTACATTATCCCCATCCCTTCTGTACGTTGTGCGCTGCTAAATGCTAATGATTCTCTTTTAAAACAAAAAATCGTTACAAAATCCATTATATCATGTAAATCTGCAATTTCTCAAGTTTGCATCATAATGGCACAACGCACAGCTTTTATTTCTTTCTTATAGCCCGTGTCCTTATTGAGGTTTTGATTTGATATGGTAGGTCTTTTCCTCGACCTCCAAGGGCATACATCAGAAAACCCGCAAAGCATCACGCTGCCAAGGCTTCGAAGCCTTGTGGGCCAAAAGCTCAGAGAACGAACAAATTCACTCAATCTGTGGAAACTTATTTTGAGCCAAATATTATGGAATTTTCTGATGCCACTTCAAGTGATTGGTCCCTGTTCACAAGCTCTGATGATGCATCTTTTACGAGTGAAAGTACAAGGGATTCATTCAGTACTACTGATTATTCTGACACATGCCATGTTGATCCATATGGCTCAATGTTCAGCACTCGTTATGATCGTGACCAACCTTCTCAAAGAACTGTTTCATGTAGAATGTTTTCAGGCAGCCAGCCAGTGACACGGTACATCTCTGAGGAGACGGGTTATATTTTAGATTCAGACAATTCGCTCAATCCTGTTGATGAAATACACACAGGAGGATATACGAGGCAGGTCAGTGCTCCTTTTAATGAAGCTTACTTGTCTGATAATAATGGATACCAAAATTTTGTAAATTATGAAAGTTACCCCTCTGATGGCTTTGTCCGAACTTTCAGTAATTTTCACCTCTAATTAAATTCAGCAATAGGTAGTGTAGGATCCATGCCCCAATTTTTCCAATTCCAAGCCCTTCTTGGTTGAATGGGGCATCTGTCAATATTGTAGTTCCTAGAATATGAATGAGTTGCAGAAATTATTTATAAGAAATGTTGTTTCTAGTAGTAGATTTCGGACTCAATACATCCTTGCTTCTGTACTTCCTGTTGTTACTCCAAGGTGAATATGTATATTCTCGTTTCATCACCCCATCAAGATGAAAAAAAAGGCAAGACTAGTTGCCAGAATAAGCGAATATCATGACTTTCAGCCGGAGCTCTCAGTGCCGTTATGCCGCTGTGTTTCGCGATAAATTCCACACATGAACTGTCATATGTTGCATTTAAAGGATTTTGTGCATGACATTGCTGTGAACTTTCTGGTTTCTGTCAGTCTCATCTGGTGAAACATATTTTTTGCTAAGAACAGCAAGACGGAGATTACTGCTGTCTGAGTTATACTGTTCCTGTAGACAATTTCTGTTACATTTTCGACTGCATACTGATGAATCTGCCAAGTTTAAGCATACCTAAATGCGGGGTTCAGAGCCGGCTACTGCACTGATTACCGAAGATCAGAAAATTCGGAACCTGTTCAGATAAAATCAGAACAGAAATAGTAGCATTACACAAGGGAGCTTCAGTATTTTCGATTTCAGCATTACATATAGATTACAAGAGAAAGCCCCAGTTTTATTCAGTCGAAACGGTGTCTTCACTTGTCAGCAACATCCTTCATGTCAAACTTGAGCCAAATCTCATTCACCCTGCCTTCAAACTCGAACGGGGAATTGTACTGAGCAACTATATAACTTGAGCTAGGATCAGCCTTCCTGCTCTTTTCGATGGCATCTGCCCATTTCGACCCTGAGAGGCTGGCCTGCAATGCTGCTGCTTCAACTCCGATTCCATAATCATCAGCAAAACCACCAAACTGTCTGATTGCAATGTAAGTAGTATTCCATCTCTGAACGTGCAGCCCTTCTGCCGGAGGGGTGTCTGCCTGGTTCTCTTTCGGAACGTAGAAGCTTACGACGAACGATGATTCACAGAACGGACCATCGCTTGGCGAGACCTGAGTCATCACTGGACCTGTCATCTCTATCTTTTTCTTGTACTCGTTTTCCCCTTGAATATACTTGAATAGCCTAACGAATAATAATCATGGAAATAGCAAGTTAAATAAATAAATATACACAACGCCCGACAAAAACACTGTTCGGAGTTGAGTTCAAGCCCGAGCTCGTATCAAAAGCTCGACAAGTTTGATACGAGCTCGGGCTCGATTCATCTCTATACACCTTATATTTTTAAGGCATTCAATTTCTAGATTCGCTACTGTACCCCAGAGACACCTTAATTAGTACGGAATGCCAATTCATTTCACTCTAATAAAACCGATTGGCATAATAGCGTGACAGGTACTAACACGCGAAAAATAACTCAATTTAAGTACCACCCTTTCACATGTCGGAAAATTAAAAACCGAAAGCAAAGCGGGGAAAACTTACTGTAAGAAGCCGGTACGAGTAGCTTGAACAAGGGAAATGTCGCCAATTTTGGCAGTGGACATCCAAACAGCGGAATTATAGCGACGGATTTCATACCCATTTCCCTCATGTACAACATCGTAGCTTGGACACTCGATACGTGCGCATGTTGGTGGGAAAACTTGCGGATTTTCTCTCGACTCTGATGACAAAAACCCACCTAATTTTCTAGGGGTATCATTGATATTATTGTGAGTATTAGCGTGTGAGAGAAGATTTAAGAACATAGTAAAGTGCATTAATTTTAGAGCTGCCATTTTTTTTTTAATAATCAACTCAAGTTTAGTCTGTGTGATTCTTTGGAGATGGAAAAATGGTGATTTTATTGTGTTTGTTTGGTGATAAGGTGGTCTGTCATTTTTGTATCCACTAAAAAGTGAGTGATTTTTGTTTGTAGGGCTTTTTGTGGATCACTATTTCACATTTGTTGTTTGGGTTGGGCTACAATCTGTTGGACTAACTAGAAGGCTGACCCCTTGGTTTGGTTGTGTAGCATAAATTTTGGGTTGGATTTAGGTTGGACTTAATTCTACATCGTGAATAATTTAGGCCCTGTGTAATAGGACTGCATTTTCTTTTATTTGATTTGAATTGATCTGATTTGATTTGATTTGAATGAACTTGGTTTGATTGATCCGAACTAATTTATTGATAAATTAATTGCATTTAGACAAATTAATATTTAGAAGTAGACTAGATTAATTAATTGTTATTTGGATATTTCTGATCTGGTTTGATTGCTATGAATGAAATTTATCTGATTTGATTTGAATAAATATGATCTGATTTGATTGGATTTGAATAAATCTGATCTGATTTGAATGAAACTTATCTGATTTGATTTCATTTGAATAAATATGATTTGATTTGAAAGCATTCTTTAATAAGCAACCATCGGTTTTAATTTTGATATATTTTGGCGCATTGTTCTTTATCATTTTTTCATTTTTTTCATTAGAATTGTTTTTAGGATGACACGATTCTCGATTATGATTTTCGGTGGCGTTGAAGTGCCCAATAAGCTCTACAAGTGACAGTTCCCCAGTGAAGAAAAGAGAAGAGAGTTAATCAGTATATAAATCAAGTCTGCTACTATTAGTTTGTGATTTAATACGACATCAGAGCCACGATTTACATGAGAACCTAGTATGGACGGACCGTCCCTTTAGTGAATAACCCATTAGAGCGAGGTCTTTTAGGAAGAAGAGAACTTAGTGGAGGGCTGAATTATCGAAAGCCGTTATCAGAGGAATAGTGCTGATAACGGGGGCATATTAGACATTTGCTGCCAAAATCTGGGGACAATTTAGTCAATCCACGTCCAATAAATTCCACAACCAGTCAAAAAAACGCACCACCCCTCCAACCACCGGTCAAAAAACGCAACGTCGCCGGAAACTAAAAACGTACCTTAACTTAAGCCGTCGAAATCATTAGACACCCTAGGATGGGCGTGGTGAACCCCTAGACCCACAAAAAAATTAGAAAATGGATGATTGTGAAGGTGAACCCTTTTTCGGTGAGGCGACCCATTGAAGGTGGATCTAAACCATCAAGGGCAACAACGATCCGAGCAGGCCACGATCTACGCGATGATGGCGATGGTGGTGCGTGATGATGACGACGGCGATGGTGGTGGCGTTCATTGATGATGACGATGACGATGGCGATAGTGGGCCTGGTTTATGATGATGATGACGATGGTGGTGGTGATGAGGGTGGGTGTTGTTGTTGATGATGATGATGAGGGATTGAGGGTGGGAGATGTTTTGATGATGGATTGATGGGGATGAGGGCGGACAAAACTATGAACAAAGAACTGAGAAATATGAGGGAAGGAGAGAGAAAGAGTGGGAAGGGTTTGCAACCGGGAAGATTTTAATTGGGAGGTAAGTTTTTTTTGTTTTATTAGGTTGTACTGATAACAGCCATTGAAAATTCAGGCCTCGAACTTAGTGGCGCAACCCAAAGTGAACAATTTCATACTAGTGCTGCAGCTCGGTGGAATGGCAATCCACAACAAGTGATCAGAGCCCATCGTTGAGACTCTGAGCCCACAACCTACTTATTACCTTAATCACAAAAATAGTAGCACTAATCATATATACGGAAAGTAGTGAAGTTGTTGTGGTGACCAAAGTGATGGAGGTGTCAACCCAAGTCCCACATTCAAATATTAAGGAGCAATAATCTTGTTATAAGTGACCACCTCGTTCATTAGTATGAGGCTTTTTGGGTAAATATGACCCGCATTCAAACCGTGTGGGCTTGTTTTTCAGCCTTAAGTGGACAATATCATACTAATAGTGAAACCGATGACTTGACAGGCCACAACACAAAGAAGATTAAAAATGCCTCAGACAATCCTTGGAGATATATTATAAAGAATAAAATTTTCTCTCTACAATCTTGTTGGAATATCATAAAGAACAAAAATTTGAAACATACTTCAGAATTCATCAAACATGCATTCTTATACTTCTTCTTCAAACTAGCTGAACTATGGTCAAATTGTGAGTACTTCAATGTTCAATTGTTCTTTTACAAAGGAAGTCACTCTCAGTATCAGCTAACCAGTAACCACACCCAAAAGTCTAAGGGGTCAAAAGCATGCAGCTTCATCAACCTATGAAATTAAAAATTAATAAAAAAAGAAAGTGATTTGTTTTCTAGCCACATGAAATTATTGATAAACAATGCTTACAAAAGTAAGGTTATTATGGGCATCCTGTACCCTTTATCTCATTATAGGCGAGAGAATTTGCGACACTAGAGTAATATCGTATATTCTGAACACATAATAAAATGAGCTCTGCCTATCTTCACTTATCAGTAGTTCTCCTTAAACCACTTGCAATGGTGGTCACATACAACCTGCTTATTACCTTAATCATAACAACACTAACACTAATCACATGGAAAGCAGTGAAGTTGTTGTGGTTAAGGCCAAAGAGGATAGAAAAGTGCCTTAGACAACAAGGTATTACGGGAAATCCTTACAAGCCTTTCCTTGGAGATGTAAGGGAACTCATCAAGCTTACAAAATCATTGTTGCTTAAACCTATCAACTTATCTGAAGATACCCTGCCTCGTGTTGCGCCTTATATCTACCATATGATCCAAAAACACGGTAAGTAATGATTGCAAATGTCAGTTAGCTCAACAGGTAAGGTATATAGACAATAGTACTCGAATCAAAACTTAAATTCTCATGAATTAGGTTGTGAAAGTGCAGGTAAGGATTGTTTTGTATGGATTGGTCCGATACCGTGGTTGATCACTATTGATCCAGAGAAGATAAAGGAAGTGTTGACAAGATATGAAGACTTCCACAAGCCGGATCATCCAATTACCCAAATACTCATGGTTGGACTCTACGGCCAAGAAGGTGATACTTGGGTTAAACATAGGAAAATCATCAACCCTGCATTTCATATGGAAAAGCTGAAGGTAATAAAGGGGTCGTCTCACGTAATAAATTGTTTTATAGTAAGGAAGATACGTGTTTTATTAGGCTAGATTCGCCCTTGTCCCGATGAAGAATATCTATTGAATTATTGTGATTGCATGTGTTATGCAGAGGATGCTCCACACAATGTACGAAAGTTGTAGCATGATGACAAGTTCATGGAATAAATTAGTATGTGAAGATGGACCGACTGAATTAGATGTATGGCCTTTCCTAGAGAGCTTGACTGGTGACATAATCTCTAGAGCTGCTTTCGGAAGTAGCTATGAAGATGGCCGAATCATATTTGATTTACAAACTGAATATGTCAACTTAATCATGAAAAATCCGCAACCTTCAAATTACATACCGGGATGGAGGTTCGATTCTAATCAATTTATCTTTTCGTGTTTCATAATAATACGACTATACGAGTACACATTTTGTGTGAAATCGTTCTACTTGTAGTTGCTTGACCTGACAGTTATGTACTAGAACTTTACTATGCTTAGCTTGTTGCTTACGACTTACGAGTAATAATGTAGAGTACGAGAATTTTGGTGAAAATTGAAGGTTTTTGCCAACCAAGAAGAACAGAAGAGCGAAAGAGATTAGCAGAGAAGTTCAGGGATTATTAACAAGAATGATTGATTCGAGGAAAAAGGAAATGGAGGCAGGGGAGACAACAAAAGACGATCTACTAGGTTTAATGTTGGAATCGAACATGACACAAATCAAAGATCATGGAAATGACAAGGGCACAGGTTTAACCACCAAAGAAGTTGTTGATGAATGCAAGCTATTTTACTTGGCTGGCTCTGAGACTACCCTAGGTTTGTTTGCTTGGACATTGATCATGCTAAGCAGACATCAAATTTGGCAAGATCGTGCTAGGGCCGAGATTTTGCAAGTGTTTGGAGACCATGGAACACCGGATTTTGAGGGATTGAGTCGTCTTAAAATTGTAAGTAACTCGATTCTATACTCGCTATTTTGTAGGCGGCTTATGACATACTATAAATTTACAGTGGCGGAATCAGGTATTGGATTCTTGAAGGACGTTTTTTTTTTTCCTTTCCAAAGGAGCTTAAAAATAGTTAATTTTTGGAAACTGTATCATTTGGGCCCTATCATCCCTCTGAGTACACAAACAAGGTCATAGTAATTTACTCCGCATGAATTATTGTCGCATAACTTAATAATTACTTACTCGTGTTTGAGCAGGTAACTATGATTTTACACGAGGTTTTAAGGCTATTTTCGCCCGCCTATATGCTAATGCGAAAAGTGCACAAGGACACGAAATTGGGAGAGTTGTTGGTTCCAGCAGGAACAGAATTACTAATGCCACTCTGCATTGTTCATCAAGATACAAGTCTTTGGGGTGAAGATGCTAAAGAGTTTAATCCCGAAAGATTTAGTGAAGGTGTATCTAAAGCAACCAAAGGCCAAGCTATATATTTCCCGTTTAGCACCGGTCCGCGAGTTTGCGTCGGCCAGAACTTCACGTTTTTGGAGGCTAAACTCGTCTTAGCAACCATTTTGCAACGCTTCTCGTTTGAACTTGCTCCCACTTATGTTCATGCACCTTGTGCTCTTTTGACTATGAAGCCTCAACATGGAGTCAACTTACTTTTACGTAAGCTCCATTCTCCAACCTCTTATAAGTGAAGTCGACACAAAATTAGGGTGATATTGAAATCAGATCGGTAGCACTTAATTATATATTTATATTGCACTAGTAGTCTACATACATGTTGTCGATTACTTATTCGATCAGTTGATATGTACTAAATTGTAAGATTTACAATACAAGTTCCGATTCCTAAGCTTATCAGATGTTTTGTAAGTCACTTCGTTCTAAAGTCTAGACAATTATAAAGTTTTACGCAACACAAACGAGAAAAAAAGAAAAGAAATCTTCACTTTAATTTGTTTCACCGGTAGAAATGCTGAAATTCTCACAAACGTGAAGGACTAAAGATATACATTTACACATTTGATATGTAATTGTAATCACTGTCTGATAAATTTTTGACACATTTAGGGAAGCAAATGATAAGTACATTTCAGGATAAATCCTTTATAATTCACTTATCTTGGTGAAATTGTTGGTGAACACGAGCCGACTTCAAGTTTGGAAGTTAAGATGGCTCTTAACTAAAAGAGAGAGGAATCAAGTTTAATTGAAATAGTTTTAAGTAGTCATAAATTTTACTCCATCCATTTCAATGAGTTCAAATCTGATTAAAAGTGAATGGTTGAAATGAAAATAAAGTACAATTTCTTAGGAGAATTAAAGAAAGTACTTACTAAAAATTTTAAAATATAGCCGGCCACACAACTGAACCACTACTAAAAGTGAGTAGTTAGCAGCTGTTGAGTGGAAGTCGCAAACTAGCGATATGCCAATGAACACATAACACATAAAGGCAATAAACGAACGATGATATCATTGATTAACCTAGCACAATAATGCTGCAAAGTTTACTACATATCGATATCGATACCATCTAGGCATATATCTATGTATTCGGCTTATTTTTTTAGCATATTGCTAAAGGTCTACAGTGTAGACACAATTAATTTGTCTACAATGTAAAATTAAGTCAATAGTAGTAAAATTTATATTGGAGTAGTAAAATTAATTTGTGTGAAAAATGCAGTAAAATTATTTGTGTGAGTAGTAAAATTTTGCTAGTATAGTAAAATTAATGCTAATAGTAGACACTTTCAAGTGTGTACATTGTAGACATCTAGCATTGTCCATTTTTTTAATTGTCAACGTTCAATTTACGTAAGTCTTAATGTCTTACGTGTTAAACGTTAACAATTTGATGAAATATGAATGTCTGTCATTCCCTAATAATGATAAACAATAATGCAATTCTACTCAATTTAGCCAACTTGGATGTATCCGAAACAAACGTCAATCAATCTCACACCCACCAATATGTTCATGTAGATTTGACTCTGTTATTCCATCTTGCATCACTAATAATGCAATTCTAATTCCGAGCATCTCTTAATAATAATGCTCCAGGTACAGTATACTACTATAATTGAATTAAATTATCCGTAGTTTCGAACCCACAAAGACCAAGATTTCTTGAATTTCATGCATGATTTGTCCTCGTATGATCATTCATTAGCCATCACCTACAGTCTACAGATCATTTGTAGTACAAGATTGACCATATTATTATCTATTCTAAAGAAAATTATTACAATATGCATCTCTGAGCCGAGCCCGAGCTCCAAAATGGCAGTACCGAGCTGAGCCCGGGCTTGGTTCGGCTCGTTTACACCCATACGCACGTATATAAATAAGCTAAGCTCAACATATGTGTCCTGCATATTCATCAAACAGAAATAATTAAACTTCACTCATACTCCACACATTTTTTCATACACTCGATCGTTTCCTTTGCAATGACAGGAATTGCACCTATTACCACACATGTACAAACAGAACTACCAAAGCTCGTTCAACACATTGCTCAAAAAGGAGGTCAAGTACCAGATGAATTTTTCTACAAAAATGGTTTCCCTGACGCCATTGATGCTCCTGAGACGTGGAAAGACAATCTTCTCATCGATTTCTCTCTTCTTTCTTCGCCATTACCCGGAGCAAAGGATGAACTCGCAAAATTTCACTCTGCTCTCACCACTTGGGGATGCTTTCAGGTACGATCTAAGTCGCGATGAGCTTTTAAGATTTTCGACTTAAAACTTAATTACTCTTGTGGTTACATACACACTTACGCATATTACAAGTTTTGAATCCTTAAATTGTTTTATCTTAGGACTGTCTTACTCATCAAAATGTATGTCTACCGTTTACCTGTTTGATTATATAGCTTAGAAATTATGGATTGGGTTATATTTATTATTGTTATGATTAGGTGATAAATCATGGGATGGAAACTTCTCTCCTAGAAGAAGTAATTCAAGTTACAAAACAATTCTTTGGGCTTCCTTTGGAAGAAAAGATGAAAAGTTCATCAAGTACCTATTGCAAGGGTATAGCACAGACGCAATTTGCAAAATGAATCAACCTACCAATTGGAATGATCGTCTATTTCTTATACTTAATCCTAAAGACAATGGCAACTCTCAAATCTGGCCTGAAAATCCCCAGAGATTCAGGTAATAATTAACTCGACACGTTTTTTAGACGTCTAAACATTAGGCTTGTACCATCGCTCCTTTTTTCAACAATATTTTTGTGTGTGACAAGTTTGAGCACTTATTATACGTCTAAATACTTCAACATGTGCAATTTGAAGGGAAAGTGTAGACGAGTATACGACAAAGTTGGTGAAAATGACTAACGGTCTATATAAGGCCATGGCAAGGACCCTTAACTTGGAGGAGGACACCTTCATAAACCCTACCAAGGACGGAATGACACTAGGGAGGTTCACGGTGTACCCACCATGCCCGTTCCCGGAGCGTGTTCTCGGGTCAGCCCCACATTTGGACGGAACAATCGTTACAATTATCTTGACTGACGTAGAAGGTCTTCAAGTTCAGATAGACGACCAGTGGTACAAAGTCCCTGTTAATCCAGGAGCTCTGTTCGTCAATGTTGGAGATTACATTGAGGTAATAATGACTTGTCCTAAATTAGGAATA
The DNA here is from genome assembly GCA_038382645.1 of Spergularia azorica. NCBI lineage: Eukaryota > Viridiplantae > Streptophyta > Magnoliopsida > Caryophyllales > Caryophyllaceae > Spergularia > Spergularia azorica. The sequence goes on along the minus strand of JBBYHQ010016630.1, from coordinate 7,350 downwards.
CGATATGGCGACAATCTAATTTATAGTAAACTCGTGAGTTTTAAAGATAACATTTTACGTGCAGGTGATGACAAACGGGAAATTTAAGAGTGTGATGCATAGGGTTGTGACGAATTCAACACAGGACAGAACATCAATTGGAGCCTTCTGTGGTCCCGAGCGCAATTGCGAAATCGAACCACTGGCCGAATTGGTTAGCCCAGAGGAACCAGCATTGTACAAGAAGTTCAAAGCTTCTGAGTATTTGAAGATCTTCTATGAAACCTTCCCCCTCGGACGCTAGGCTATCGATGAACTAAAACTCTAGTTTAATTTCTATCTTATTAATTTTTCAGTTTTTCTCTTTTGTATTTAAGTTGTTGATCGAATGATCGTGTAGGAATATCATAAAGAATAAAAATGTTGTCGTTGACTCGTTAATTTGAAAGAATTGAAACAAGAGTACTTCATAATGGAAACATGCAGAATTTTAGGAATTAAAACCGAGGATACAAATACTCGTACAATGTACTAGAGAACATATGGAATAACACATAATATAAATAACACAAGTTTTGAAATGAAATCGGAAGTCAACTTTTTCAACAAGGAAGATGAGCGTTATTGTTGGTATTAGGCGGGCACTCTAGAAGGGGAGTGAACACGTGCCATGAGACCACTTACTAGTTTATCAAACGCATGTGTTCAATAGCTTCCCCACAATACAACTTCTTTGAGCCGCGGAGTGTTTTGAAGTCCTCGTACCTGAAGGGGGCGTATTTAGGCTGACAGTCATCACCGGTAAGAAACTTGGGATGGGCTACTATGACTTCATCATTCGGTGGCGTACCGGCTGCCACTATCGAAAAATGTGCCCCGACATCTTGACATACGACCCGATGCTGAGCATTCCGCAGTTTTCCATTGCTCCAAGCCTATCGATCATCAACATAACAAAAGCGTATATAAATCACAATCAGTTAGATTTATTTCCGCTTCAAAGCTAGTTTTACCAAACACAACCATATATAGACGAAAGAAAATTAATCGAAAACTTACCACAGCGACGTCTCCAAGTATAACGCAAAATGTACCAGGAGAGGGATCAACCGCAACAAAATTATTGCCAGAGGAGTCCAATACTTCGAGGCCTCGGAAATGTTCATCATCCTGAAGTAAAGTGATCAGACCACTATCTGTATGCTTCGATAAACCGCGGGAGCCTCGATTTTCTGGAGTAATGTTGTATTTGTTCATCCTGAAATGCTAAGTGTGGACTTTGAAGGTGTCGTCATCTTCAAGCCCCATACTCTCGGCCATCTTACTCGCAACATCCGCGACCAGCTTTTGTATAGCTTGATAGTACATCTCAATTGTTTCCCTGTACATGAAATTTTGTAGATCGATTACATTTAAAAACTAATCTAGTTACGTAATTAGCTAATTAAGTATAGATTTGATGTATACGATATACTATAACTTTCCGTAGTCAAATTATGAGTTAATCTAATACTCTAGGTGGAGCTCGTTTGTTCCTCGTAAGGGGCAATTTGGGACTCTAACGAGTCTATTGCATTTGGGTTTCGGAAGAGACCGTTTGGATTCCTTTGGGAGTCATTTGTCTTTGAATCTGTTTTGTGTGCCGTGGAGCAATTTGGTTAGATTTAGTCTAACATTTGTACCTCTCACTCAGTGGGGTAGTTTGGCTCTTTGGAACGTTTGGTTCGGTCTTGAGTGTTTGGCTTGGTATAAGCAATTTGGTGTCTGCAACACGTTCGTTTACTCAAGAGGGACAATTTGTATTTGTTTGGCCATTCGTTTGGGAGGAGAAACATGTTGGTATTAGGTAGCTTGTGCACATTTGGTTATACCGTTTGGTTTTGTGGCGTTTGGTATTCCATTTAACTGGGTTTGATGATGGTGGTGTTCTACTATTTGGTGTTGTGGTACTATGGCATTGCGATGCATTTGGTATCTTATGGTACGTTTGGGTAAGTGATACATTGTTCAAGGTGGTGATGGAGGTACGTTTGGCCACGTTTGGTGCACTTGGTACGTTTGTATTTGCATTTGGTTTTTGGGTGTAAGTGTTCAAGTCAAGGTGGAGATTGTTAGGAAAATGCTTTGAACGACTCATACCATTTGGGTATGTCGTAGTGGGTGACCGAGGGGGGAGCTCGGGGCATTATTAGCTACTGTGTACGGGTGTTAGCTTGGGCAAAAGAAGACTTTCGAAGGATCCGCGACAGAAGATCGAGGGCGGAGCGCGGAAGGGAAAACCGCGCTCCGCGGCTACATCTCTAGGAAAAACAGGGGAGAAGCAGAGACGTTGCCGCAGTCCGCCGTGGAGCTGGCGCGGTCCGCGGCTAGCCAGGCGCAGTCCGCGGCCAACGCGGGCTTGCTGTTTTGTTTTGCGTAGTTTTCGTGTTTCCTTATTCCGGTTTCTATTGCCAATTAGGTATTTTGTGAGGTGTGCTATATAAACACCCTAGTCCCCTCATAGCCTCCCTAACACACAATTGAGTGATTCTCTTGTAATTGTGAGTACCTAGAGTCATAGTTGTGGGTTTTCTCAAGGTGTGCCTTCTTTGTCAATTAGGTAGATTCAAGGGCGTTTGTTTTGGGTTCTTGGTTGATCGCAAGAACGTTCGACTCTTAGATCTAGTTTGTATTTGGTGAGTTCTTTTCAGATTGAACTAACCAACTTTGTATTCGGTGCTATTCTCTATAGTGATTGTTTCTCCTCTGTTTGGTGGACGTAGCTAGCACATCACTGGTGAACCACGTAAATCTGGTGTCTTTTCTTTACGTTCTATTGTTTGTGTTATTATTCATACTACTATTGTTGTCAAATCTATTCACGCCCAATCACACACAAACCGTTCGTTGTTGGATTGGGCGCCACTGTTCCAACAATATTGTAGCATAGATCTCTAATTCTCTATGAGAGTATGTCTAGCCAACCGAGTTATGTATATATCGGATTCATTCCTCGTTGAATTTAATCAATAGGAGAAATTCATTTGGCATTTTGTGTCGAATATTAATGGATGATCTAATACGAATCATGTGATATGTATTACTCGTACTTCATTAATTGGATGTTGTTATTTTAACTTTATATAAATTGGTTTACCGCACACTGTCAAAGCTATACAATTCGTGTTAGAGATTCGGGGTCGATCGGTACCATGAAACACACAGCGGAATATTCGAAACAATATGTTTCTCAATCGTTCAGGGTTTCTAATTGATTTCATCAATATTACATCCTATTTATACTACGTACAAAGTAGATGTCTTACCGTCTAAGTAATACAACATTCCTAAATACAATTTACCATATATGTACTTCGTACATATTCACAATATTCCGATATATACGATATTATCATAACTTCGTGTATGGTAATATATTCCGACCATATTATTCCATAATATCTCTCGATATTATCTCGTAATATCGTCGCCTTCCATTTTCTCATAATATTTCACAAATTACCATGGGTTTGCCAAAACTCGTTCGGAAAAGAGAAGGGTAGAGAGAAAAAAAATGGTAATTTTTTCGATAGTCGTTTCCTCGTCGTAATTTCGGCATCTTTCGCAATCCGCCGTCTTCATTGTCGTTCGCTCGTGCCGGTCTCGATCTTGTATCGGTCTCATATCGTTCTCGGATTTCAAGTCGGGTCGGGTTCAAATCACAAGTCGGGTCGAGCTCGTTTCAAATCGGTTCTGTTCGGCGAGTGGGTCAATTCCCACCATTGTTCTTCGTCATGCATGTGGGACAACCCCACAATTCACACACCTAATTTCAATTTCATCGCCATACCCCTACATGGGGTCCACTTGATAACCTTGCGCTCATTCAATCATGATCAGGTCATCGAATTAAAGTCTGCCAAAAACAGAGCTCGGTAAATCATCAAAGGACCGTGTACATCAGGTCATCGTTCAGATTTCATCGCCGTTCATCAACCTCTGATTGAGGTTGTTCGTCGTTCGCTGTGATCGGTTTTCCTCGTTCATCATGCAATTGATCGGGTTCGATTCGTTATTATTCATCAAACTCTGTTTGATTCGTCTTTCAACAAAGCCCATTACTGGGTCGGCTCGGGTTCGTCATCAGGTCGGATCGTCAAAACCCACATTCGGGTTCAACTCAGCTTCATCATGCTCGGGTTCGGTTCGTCAATTGGGTCGCATCGTCTTCGGGTTCAACCCGGCTTCATCATGCTCGGGTTCGGTTTCGTCAATTGGTCAGGAAAGGAGCCCCCCCTGCGCAACTAGGTGATCATCTTCATCGTCGGTTTCATCGTTGTCGGCCTGTCGGGTCGTCTTCGGTTCGGGCCTTGTTCATCTTCCGTTCGATCATGGTCGGTCAACTTATCGTCTGATCAAATAACCAACCAAGCTCATGGCCACGTTCGTTCGTTCGTTCGTTCTTCGCCTTCTACTTGTCAAAAGACACGTAATTGTTTTCTTAATAAAACCAAAGTCAGCTTCAAACTTCAATGCCAAAGTCATCATGACTTCAATTCGTGGATTCGTGGTAGTCTCACCGTTTTGATGAGATTCGTTCGTCTTGTATTTCGGTTTTTTCGGTTCAAGAATTTGTGTGTCGGATTTCGGTTTTCGGTCGAGGGTTTTTGTGTTTCGGTCGTCGGATCGGATCGGCTAGGTTCGAGAGTCCTCAGGAACGAGGCTCTGATAACATGTTAGAAACACGAAAAAAGTTAACGAGAAGTAGAACGGACATGCATGAAGAGAAGTGATACAGAGAACGATGCTTAACAAACACGAAAAAAGTTAACGAGAAGTAGAACGGACATGCATGAAGAGAAGTGATACAGAGAACGATGCTTAACAAAC